>MU225465.1:2878585-2889225 GCA_018584345.1 Thuja plicata
GAAAGCTTCCCTTTTATATGAAATTAGGGCACAATCTTCTAAGGAGGCCTACATAGGAGGATTAAATTCCCATTAAATCCTTTACCCCTAGGAGAGGACCTATATTAAATATAATTTAGGAATCAACTCTTCGGAACCTGAAACAGCCAACCTGAAAGCTGGAAATACTTTTTGCAAAGGCCGACCTCCAAAAATTGTGAGACCTCAGGATCTGAAGCCTGGGTCAAGGTCGAGGTGGACCTTGACCTAGGTTAGGGTCAAGGTCGACCCTGACCTAGGTTAGGTTCAAGGTCAACATAGACCTGAAAGGTTGACCTTGACCCTGAAGCCCAGAATCACCAGTCTGCAGTTCAAAATGCAGAAATCAGGTTAAACAAGAGTGGAAAGAGGGACAGAACAGGGGAGAAGCCATGTCAAGATCAGGAACCCAATCAAGGTGCTTTCCATGACCCCAAACCACTTACTCAAAAGGCCAAAAATGTATACAATGGAAGTGCTTCCATTTTCTGACTATACAACATCACTGATCGATATGTCAGGCAATGAAACCATATTACAGTTTATAGTGGACCAACTCATGATGCCATCACATCAAGCACCAATCACAGAATCAACATGTGTCCTTGTTGGTCTTGAAACCCAATGGTACCATGAAATGTATAATTACCTCCAAACTAGTGTCTTATCTCCCAACTTGTCTAGGAACCAGAAAAATTCCCTCACCCACCAAGCCTCTAGGTACACCATTCTCGCAACTACTCTATATAGATGAAGTCTAGAAAAAATGCTGTTACAATGTCTCACTTCCATAGAATCCTAGAGAGCTATGTATGAGGTACATGAAGGAATTTGTGGACCCCACCGAGGTGGAAAAATCTTAGCTAAAAATATTATCCATATGGGATACTACTAACCCACAGTAGAGATAGATGCACACAAGTATGTACAAAAGTGTAGCCAATGTCAGATTCATGGAGACCTCATCCATGCACCAGCCCAAGAACTAAATCCTATCACATCACCATTACCATTTTTATGTGGGGATTTGACCTAGTGGGAAAGATTACACCATCTTCAGCTAATGACATAAATACAACATAGCAGCAATAGAGTACTTCACTAGTACTTCAGCTAATAGACGTAAATACATCATAGAAAAAATTGGCTAGGACCATATGTCATTGTCAATTCTACCCAAAGTGGGGCATACCAACTGGAAACACCAGAAGAAGATCAACTCCCTACATACATAAACAACATGCACCTCAAGAGATTCTATGCTTGAGGTCTCAATCGTTAAGAAAACTATCTACATATCCATAAAATACCAAAAAAATCAAAAGATACAAAATGTTACCTTGGTGAAAACTTGGCAAATAGGTGCCTTGGCGACAACAAAAAAAAAGGAACAAAATTAAAGAGAAACAAAATTTCTCTCTTAGTGAAAACCTAGAAAATAGGCGGTATTGAGTAGGTACCTTGGTGAAAACCTTGCAAACAGCTATCGAGTCTTCAAACCCAGCTTCACCATCAATGAACTCCAAGATCAAAAGCTTGAGAACACTTCAAATGCAAGACTGACTACCCAAGATATATCCAGAAGCATAATCCCCTCTAAGCACCAAAATTATCCATGGTTAGTACTGGTCTACCAGACTAGGGGGCAATTCTCAATGTCCTAAAAAAATTTCAAAAAAATCAGAAAGCACATAAAAAATCCTAAAAGGATCAAAATGTCCTAAAAAAATCAATCTTCATAAAAAACAATAAAAAAAATTGCAAAATCCCAAGCAATAAAACTAGCTCGCTTATCAACAAAGCAAAGGGAAATCATGCCAAGTCAATCAATGTCAAAACCATGAGCTTTGTGAATCAGCATTGGGCCCATATGACACAACTTTATCAATCTATCAAATCTATCAGAAAGCAAACTGGCGACCAAGCCAATCTATCAAATGTCACAACCATGAGCTTTACGAATCAGAATTTGGCCCATCTAACACAACTTGATCAGCCACAAAAAAAAATCAAAATCAATCATATCAATCATCTTATACAGTGATGGATATGCTCAAAACTAGACATGTCGGTCTTATATGATTCATCAATTACTGAAACCAGACACAATCAAGACAATCAAGCCAATCAAGCCTATCAAGAGAGTCGAGCCAATCAAGAGAATCAAAATGAATCAAAGAAAAATAAAAAATGTTGACTAGGTCAGTCATTCGACTAGATGTTAGTTTATATTTCACGAGTATGTTCTTATGCTACTCCAGGATCCACCAACTGAGGAGATAGCTATGATGGATCATAACTTATTTTCTTTGATTTCTATCTGTTGGATGTTCACTTTGATTTTGGGGCCATGGTGATTTAGGATAAATGCAGTAGGCACTATCACTTGTCTAGCAGCCACGTAGCTCCACAATATTATCTTAACCCTAGGAAATAATTGGACATTCCTTCTCTATTGTCTACTTGTTTATTTACCAGTAGAATCCTAGCAGTATCCAGATGGACTTTAGGTCCATTGGATTTCTATCTTGGTTTTTATGGGCTTTCTTCTTAAAATCAAGAGTTCACAGTGCTATCTAGATGGACTCTAGGTACATTGGAATTCTATCTTGGTTTTTTGGTCTTTCTTTTAAAAATCAAGAGCTCATGGTGCTATCCAGATGGACTCTAGGTGCGTTGGAGTTTTATCTAGGTTTTTTTTTTGGTTTATTCAGAGGGAAAAGTAGTATCCAGATGGTCAATATTTGGGTTCTTTTGGCTCTCTTTCTTTTCAAATAGGGAACATAGCTGAACTCAAATGGTCAATATTTGGGTGCACTAAGTTCTCTTTCTATTCAATCTCTCTACTCTTTCCGATTATCAAGAGGTCATGGTAGTATCCAGATAGTATGTCATCTGGATGCATTGGACACTCTTCAAAATTTCATAAAAAGATGCAATGATGACAAAAATTTAAAATGTGGCAGTGACTTGGGTCACTCATCCATTCTATCAATTCATATCTATCAAAAATAAAAATTCCTTTCTATCATTCCATATCTATCAAATCAAATCCCAGAGAACACATTTCCATAGACTATCTTCTAACTAACACATGCATTACTCGGATATTTTGTACACAATATATTGCATCCATTATATTTAAGTTCATCAAAAAAATGAAAAAATAGCAGTTGCATACATTGTAAATCATATCACATGCATCCATAAGTATCTCATATAAACATGCATTTCATTTCCACCATCCTACATACAAATGTTAGTATCATAGGAAAAGTAAATCATCTATCTAAGAGTCTGCATAATAGAATCACATTGCATAAGCATTTCAACATATAAAGAAAAATCATGTAGAACCATAGATATAAAAATTAAATCATTAGTTGCATCTCATATAAATCAAAATATCTGAGTACAATGAATAGTCGCAAGTCAAGATAAAAGAAGGTGATCAACATATATATCAATAAATATTAGTGTGTCAAGATACAATCATCTATAAGCCTCAGAGTATATCAATGGACCTCAATATAAAAATGGTACATGATACAAAAATATAGTCTACAAGTGTCAACAAGAGATACTCCCACCCTCACCGCCAGGTGTACAAGGGGGTGGCATATGAGATGCAGGTCTCTATGATGGAACACCACTGCTCTATGACATATTTACTATGCTTGATCACTGTGAGGCCGTATAACTTAGAACTCGCTGAGCTAAAGGAACAACCCCCTCATAGTGGTGCCGCCAGTACTAAATCCCTCTCTGGGCCTCATGCCCAGATCTATAATATCGATCCAATACATCCTGATGTGAAGCATGCTGTACACTGTTAATAAATGATCAAACCTTAGCTCAAGCCTGTCACTCTCTAACCTCCATCATAGTCACCCTAGAATCAGCTACTGCAACCCTAAGTGGCATGAGCATCAGAAGGAGGAAAGTCTATCTTGGAGATCAGATACCTACTATGTCAGTCTCTCAAGATCAGAAGGATCTATATCCATCCCTCTGATAGCCACATCCATCTCTCCCTCCTCCACCTTATCTCCCAATCACTCATCTCCACTCCCCCTTACAACCCAAGAGTCCTCACTATCAGCACTATCTCCAGTACTGCTACCAGTATATGCACTCGACCATGACTCCTCTGCATCCAAAGCCTCAACATCAATATCAGCTAGGTCAACATCTGCCTCCTCAACTATGACTCTCTCCTCCAATCTCTAAGGAAGCACAGTAGTAGTGTGATGACACACTCTCTAAACCAACTAAGGACCCTCCTCCTCCTCCAGGATGACACCTAATCCAACCCGCCCACTACTCTTTCCACCCCTGGTCCTCACCCTCCCACTAGAACCTTCAAGCCCAGGATCATCTCCACGATCCCCATCACCATGACCACCATCTCGAACCTGGCCCTCATCTCTCCCTCGTCCTTTGTCTCAACCACCATCCCTACCACCTCCATCCATTACACCACCATCCCTCCCTTGACCCTGCATCTACCATGGCCTCCTCAAGAGGCTACAAAAAACTAGTCATGACACATTAGTGAGTGGCTCTAGATGGGTAGACTGCCACCATGCATCGTACTATGGAGTAGTGCCTACAACATAAAAAATTTAGATATCAGTAACATTTACATGATCATAATAAAGGACTATTCAAAGGAAAACTACATCTAGATAGTGTAGAACATATAACTAAGTATGGACACATAAGAACATAGAAATACATCAAGCAGGGGCTGAATCAGAATACATACCAGCATCCATAGTAGTAGATCTCCAAGTCTATGAAATAGGCATGAGACCTTGGAACTCAGTAACAACTGTATCTAGAGGAACAACTGCACCCTAAAGAGTAGCATCTCTTGATCTATGAGAAAATTAGGCATATGAATCAATCACATGCTACCTCTCCCTAAACTACCACAACACCCTATTGGTTTTGTGGAAGTCTATCATATGCATATTCCTACTGACATAGTCGATCAGGAACCTCCGCTGAAAAAAAAAAGGTAAATGCACATCCTCACCATCCCAAACAAGACACTCCCTGTAAGGCCTCTAGATAAATTATGGAATCATATCCAGCTGCTGCCACCAAAACATCAAGTCGCCCATGTGAGACATAACAATGGTACCATCATACATGAATACATACATTCTCCCCATAGGAAGATCTTGAGCACCAAAGGGCCTACACACTACAATGTTCTCTGAAGCCCATATCTGAAGCAAGGTAGGACCACAGCCAAGAGAATTACCTCCAAGGTAAGAAGCATAGAACATATGGAAGTAAATTTGATGCAGAGTGGGCAATAGGAAGCCTCCAAAGGACTCAAATACAGCAATACACCCCTAAACACCCAACTCAGAAGGCCAAAGTACTTCACACTTATCACAAGTGTGGAAAAGGACTTAGTTAAGGTTATCACAACCCAATACCCCGAGAGTAACCTCTAGGTCTCACCAATCCTAGAATACCAACTACCAAAGGTTGGCTAACAAGCACTTCAACCCAAATTAGGAACAATACCCAAAAAGTGACTTGCAGGACCAGGGGTGACCTATTCTCATAGCTGTGGTCTATTTAGGTCCCTAACAAATATTTCCAATGGTTCTTTCCATCCTTTGCAACCTACAAGACATAGTTGCTTCATAAACCCAACACTAGGCTTGTAGCCTTTTCCCGAAGGATATTGTATCTTAAATAAGATTATTCCACATAAATCCTATAATGGATTAGGGATTCAAACACCCTTTATGACCCAATATCTTTCACTTAAGCACCAAACCATGAAAGTGAAGGAAAAGAAAGAAAATACACAAAAATGCTTCTATAATTAGGGCTAATTAGGCCTACACTTGTACTACAAGTACCCTTTGAATGCATCCAATGAAAAAAATAATGATTGGATTATGTGGGGGTTTGTAACAAGGTTTCCTCCATAGATTTAGGGCCTTTGATGAATCTACAAACAAGAGTTATGATGACTATCCTAATTCTGTGAGTGGTGCATACATATCAATATACACCTAGGGCATCATGGCATGCCCATCTCCCTGCATTATGGTGAAACCATCCTATAGATTATTTAAGAACATTAATAAAACAATATTTACACTAAGGGTTATTGAATTCCCATGGCAGAAATGAGAAATACACTCAATTCTTTAGGAAACCCTGATTTAGTACCTAAAATCCAGGGCAGGAAGAATGAAAAATAGATAAATTTTGATAGGAAGGGTATTAGACCATGAAACCAAATGAAGAGGGAGAATAACACATGGGGTTACCTTATTAAATTAATCTTTCCCTTAGATGGATCTGTACCCGACCATACACAGAGACTATTTCTCAAAAATGCAGGAAAATGGTAATTCTTTATTGATTTTGCCAAAAATTTACATCAAGTTGAGCCTACCACCTTCCTATGAGGGATTTGTAGGAACTCCAAATGGTTACATAAAAAAATTTAACCAACTATCTATTTGGGAGTCATTTTACAAACTTTGACAAAAAAAGTTGTCATGTTTTGCTCAAAAGTTGCTTGACAACTTTTGAGCAATTTGTGCAGATTTTACAATTTTGCAAATTTGGTGACCAAACTTGGTCCCAACCTTATTATTGTGATCCCTAGTGGATCCAAACATAGAAAACATAAAAAAAACCTATTCCTAGGGTTTTGGACAATCATTGACCAATAGTTGACCAAGGGCTCATAGGATGCCAATCTTGGAACTATGGTCTTACAAAGGAGTCCAATGAATAACCCATGGTTCTAACATAACTAGGGGCCTCTCAGGACCTTAATGGAATCCCTAAGTTCCATAAGAAAACTTGGATCATTCAGGGTTCTCCTGCACCATACTCCCCATGATATTTGAACTCAAGTTCCTACTGGAGGTTAACTGGTCAACAGTGGTTCCATTTTATTGGATCTGTTCCTCTGTCATCCAGGTAGCATCCATTGGAGGGATTCCTTTTCATTTCACTAAGTACTACATGTACTTATTATTCCTTGTTTGCTTCAGCACTTTGGATTCCAAAATTGTGTCTAACTCTATTGGCTTGCTTTGTGGGAGATCTGTCACATAATCTCCATCATCTTCATCTTATGATCCATGCATATTAGTGCTATCTGCAACACACTTGTAAGGGGTGAGGTCTGCAACATTAAAAATAGGAGAAATCAGTAAACTAGGAGGCAAGGAAATTTCATATGCATTTTCACAGATCTTGTTGAGCATGGTGCATGGTCCAACTTTCTTCATGTGCATCTTTGAGTATCTACCTTTAGGTAGTCTTTCCTTCCTTAGGTATGCCCATACCTTATCTCCAACCTTAAAATAAATCTCTCTCCTTCTCTTATCTTCTTGTGCTTTGTATTTCATGGTGGACTGTTGTAGTGACTCTTTCACTTCTATTTGCGCTTTAGAGATCAGTTTGGCCAATTCCTCTCCTTGTGCACTAACTCTAAAATCAAAAGGTAATTCCACCAAGTCTAATGGACCTTTTGGATGAATTCCATATATTGTTTGAAATGGTGTCTTCCCAGTAGACCGGTTCGTTGAATAATTAAATGCAAACTCTACTTGAGGGAGGATCATGTCCCAAATTTGGGTGTACTATTTTGTAAGGCATCTTAGGATATTCCCAAGAGATTTTTTTACGACCTCCATTTTCCCATCTATTTATGGGTGGTATGCTGAACTATAAGTCAGATTGGTGCCCAATTTCTTGAAGAGTGTCCTCCAAAAGTACCCTTGAAACTTTACATCTTTGTCAGAGACTATTGTTTGTGGTAGACCATGGATTCTAACCACTTCCTTAAAGAATAGATGTTATATGTGTGAAGCATCAATTTTTCTCTTGCAAGGAACAAAGTGCACCATTTTACTAAATTTGGTAACAAAAACACTATCATAACCCTATTTTGTTCTCGGCAAACCCATTACAAAGTCCATTGAAATTGATTCCCATGGCCTAGAGGGAATTGGTAGGGTTTGGTACAGCTCTTGGTTAGTGGATACACCTTTCATTTGTTGGAAAATAGTACAATATTCTACAAACTTCTTGAATTCATTCCCCATTCTTGGCCAAAAGTAACTTATTTTTACTAAACCTCTGGTTTTATCTATCAAAAAATGTCCTCCTAAGCCAACATAGTGTTTTTCCTTTACAATATTTGTTCTCATGGAACATTTAAGTATGCATAATTTGGATCCTTTAAACAAAAGTCCATTCTGAATTAGAAAATTAGAAAAATCACTACGATATCTTCCTATCATCTTAGTGCATACCTCAAATATTTCTCCAAAATCTGGATCATCTGCATATAGTTGTTTTAGGGAGTCAATCCCTACACTCCAAAGTTGTACTTCCTCAACCAATCCAACCCTTCTTCTTAGGGAATCAACCACTTTGTTTTTCACTCCCTTTTTGTGCTTTATATTGAAGGTATAAGCTTGCAACTTGTTGGTTGTATTTTGTGTTTTTGCTGTTTTTCTTGGTTCCTTGTCCCGCTCTCTGAAAATTTTTAGGTTTTCATGCTTTTACCTTGTCAAAATCCTGATAAACCCTGCTAAAACCCTAAAGCCTAGTGTTAAATGATGTATTTTTTAAAACCCTTGGCCATGTCTTCTATTTCTTCGTTACCTTTTTCCAAGTCACTAAAGACATGTGCTTTAAGTTAAAGTCGCTTGATCGCTTAACCCAGAATGAATATGCCAAAACATCTCCCGACTTTGCTTTTGCCTTGCGTCGCGTAGTCTCATTAAAAAATAGAATATTCCATCTATGTATCGAGACTTAGCGATTTCCTTTTGGTCGGGTTGTCGCTTGATAATCATGTAATGAGCTTTAAAATGAACAGGACCCACCTTCAGTCGGGTGATCGCAAGAAGAGTCAACAGGTCAAAGAAATGTCTCCCGACCTTGCGCCTCCTTAATGTCACGTGATCGCTGGATCAGGACATTCAAGTAGTTCAGGCTTTTCTTCAATCGCGTGGTCTCATGATATTTGGCGGTTAGTGGATAACAGTCACGACTCAGTGACTAACAGTTTCAGGTTAAGTGATTTTACTCAGTCTGGATGTCGCCAGAACAGGAGTGATGACTCAAATTTCAAGAATGCATAAAGTGGACGAAGTAAAAGATGACATCTGTCAGAAAGCTAGTGGTTGTCGTGTGATCGCTAGATAAAGAAAAAGGATCAAGCGATAAGGAGACTTAAGTTATATTACCCTCAGTCGCGAAGTCTCATAATATTTTAAGGGTATGTGAGTTTCTAAGGCGATTAAAAGATAGCCGTTCAATGAAGAAGTAAAAAGATCTAATGATGGTCGCGTAGTCTGGTGATAAAAGTGCCTCAGGGAAAAATTCCTTCCGACTAAGCGATTAAGGTATGTCGCGAGGTCGCTGTAAACAGAAAAGGGCATGTGCTATATAATAAGATTAAGTTAAATCTATCACCCGACTCAGCGACCAAAGGGTTGTCGTGAAGTCTTTAAATAAGAAGCAAGTATCCCGCAACTTGGCGATTACCATGAAATGTTAAGTGCAATAGTTTGTCACGTAGTCTGGAGATGAAAACTGAGTTAAGGTTAACCCTGCGTGACTAAGATTTTCACATAGTCGCCTGATCGCTGGAGAGGCTTGGGTTAGATGAGGTAAAGGAATTATGTGGTCGCTTAATCTGATGATTAGACCATGGTTAAGAGAAAACACTCGCGATAAAGAGACTTTATGAGGTCGTGAGGTCGCCAGATGAAAAGGATCTATAAAAGCGGAGCCAAGTGGAGGACGTGATAGAGAAGATCACCAGGCGGCCAATCAGATAAAAGAATTTTTGATTACTGTGTATAAAAGGTAGCTGAGATGTATGAAAAAAGGCGAATCACAGAGTGCCATGTTAGCTGTCTTAACCATTTTTGTGATTGCGCCAAAATACTCATGATTTAAATTTGATTTCCTGTCACCTCGAGAAACTATGGCTAGGTTTTTGAACGTTTCATGGCATATCAAATTAATTGTAGAATTGATGTTTCTGAACTTTGAGCCATGTACTCTGAACCTTGTGGCTATAAACAGAGGAGTCTACATTCATTCCTATTCACCGAGTTCATGATTTCAGAGTAAAAGTTATTATTTTAGAGCAAAAGGTGATATTTAAAGCTGTAGCAGTGTTCTCGAGTGATTGAAATTTTTAAGTGATACAGAAGGAGGTCTTAGATTTGTTTCAATATCGTTCAACCAGAGATTCTAAGTGCTAGCATAGATGAGTACTGCTATGAGCATGGCGTCTACTAGTGGAGGTAGTGGAGATGATCCTAAAGGAAAACCTAGCTTCTCAGATGAATTTCTGTAGCTACTGCCAGGGTCCACTCAGAATAGAAAGATTGACGCTGGTGTTTTCAAAGATGAATTCAACAACATCAGGGATGCAATGACCCCAGGAACAACAAGTTATTCTCTATTTACTTACTTTTACAAGAATTCTGATAAGCCTATCCCCGTATCAAACCCTTGGATATCTGGACTGGGTAGGTTATTAGTGCCTGATGTTTTCCTTGATGTTGACCTATTTCTAGAATTGGCTAATCACTATGATG
>MU225465.1:2910271-2976910 GCA_018584345.1 Thuja plicata
TTTCTCCTTCAGTGAGGTCTACCACTACCCCTATTTCTGGAATATCTCGTGGAGATACTTCTTCTTGTCCATCCTGGTATTGGGAAGTTTTCTTGTGTTCGAGACTCTTTTTCTTTTCCTGCTTGTTGGTTGTATATGTTTGTGACCCATTCCAGATTTGATCCCCAAGCTCGGGGGTGGCCTTGTATAGGCCTAGGTTGGGAGGTGACCATCCATGGTCAACCTCATCTTGTTTTCAGGTACCTGGTGGATAACGAAGATGTACGATACCCTTAGGAGAGAAATGAGCATAACTGGGAGTATTATCATTTTGTAACTTGTTATACGGTTACCTTTATTGCAGCAGTTGTATTAAGACCATTAATTCATATGGTAGTTTTATATTATTGTAAACTTTTATATCAAATTGTAATCTGAAGGTTCTTTAAATCTGTAATCATGTGTCACTTGATTGATCAAAAGACTGGATATTGAGGAGAGAAATAAATTCATTTTGTTAAAAGTTTGTTTAAATTCCTTTCACTTGTGATTTTCCATGCTTTTAGAGTAGATTATGAATCTTAGTAAATTCTAAAAAATCTTAAGAAAATTTAAATAAAATTCAAAGTTGAAATTTTAAAATTTCTTTCCACCAGAGTGTAGAGATTAAATTATAGAAGCTATTGGATTGATAAAATTTTAAAAAAGATATCTCCTTATGTTCGCTGTTATGACTTATACAGTCTTAATTTTCACCAGAAAATTAATATTTATTTTTCCCCTTTATATATATATAACTATATATATGTATATAATATTTTATCCTTGTGTTTTAAAAAAACTTTTTACAATCTTAATATAAAAATTCGTATGAAAAAAAAACGTGTTCGGCCTTTTCGTTGTTTCGTTTTGACTGTGTTAAAAAAAATTATTATAACGTTGGGGGGGGCCGAAACCCCCCAACCCGTCGGCGCCGCTGTGTTTCATGTGGGGGCCGCGCGGCCGCGGGCCACCCACTGTATGCACAGTGGGGTGGTGTCGCCGACCGGCGTCGGCCGCCCCACTGCTGACCATTCCCCCCTCTTTCGCCGCTCCCTTTTGCTTCCTTCCGCCGCCCACGACCCACTTTCCTGCCGCAGCTGTTTCCGGTGGCTGCGCCACCATCGCGAACACTCCGCCGCCACTGTTAAAACCGCCCCTTCCTTCGCCGCCGCCCTCTGTAAACCCTCGGCCGCCCTTGGCAAACGGTTTTAAATTTTTATTTTATTTTATTTTTTATTATGTTTTAGTATTTTATATTGCGGGTTGGTTTTTTTTTTTTTTACGTTTGAAATAATTCTTATTAAATGTTTTTAAAAAGATGTGATCTAATTCACTTAGTTAGATTGTTTTAAAAAGAAAGATTTGATTTTCTCCTATGAAATTTTGTATATTATTGTTTTGATTATATTATTAACTTAGAATATTTTTTTTACATATATGTATAGATCCGATCTTCTTAGATAGATGATTTCTTAATTTAAGTATTCAATTTGTTAGATATACTTTTTGTTTAAGTTTGTAGTTTATAAAAGCATTATAGCTAATGTATAATAAGTGAGGTATGATTTAGATATTTCATAGTATTTTTTTTATTTTTTTTATATTTAGATAGATTTTAAATGTAGTTCTTAGTTAGATTTATTTTCATTGATTATATAAGGTTTTAATATATATGTTGTCTTAATTACTTAACAAATTTGTTTTAATTTAATAACTCTTAGAGGTAGTTTATAAGATGCTTTTAAGGTTGATTTAAGTTTAGTATTTTCGAAAAAAAAATTTAGATCAATATGCTTTAGAGGATTTTAAATGTAAATGTTATTTTAACGTTATTATGCTTTTTAGGATTAGTATTAAGCTTATCCATTTAAGTGTTTAACCTATCATTCCTTGTTAGCCTTCTAGCCTCTTTTCGTCACCCTTGACCATTTTTCGCGCACAGTTGACTTTTGGTCAGCCATGGTCAAACCTCGTCCGTTGGTCTCGTTAATTGAACCCCTTTGCTCCTTGCAGCCTCTGGACCTTAGAGTTTCGGTTTCGAGCCTTTGGGAGATAGTTGAATTTTTGGTCAAACATGGGTTGACTCTTTAGTCAACTGTCTCATTTGCATACCTTTGACTTTCACTGTGCGTAGTAGGCCTTAGTGGTACTCCTTCACATTTATCAGGGGATGTTTGACTTTTGGTCAACCCTAGTTGACTTTTAGTCAAACTACCTCAATTTGCATGTATGACTCTTCCTTTGAGTCTATGTGAACCCTAGTTGTTCCATTCACCTTTCCGGTGTATAGTGGACTTTGGGACAGCTCTAGTTGACTTTCGGTCAACTACCTCCGTGTTGCGTGCGCATGTTACCTTAGTGTAACTTTAGTATTCTGTTCTTATGCATTATTTAAAAATTTTTGTTCGTGTGTTTTTGCCCAGCTTTTGGGCATGACAAGTTTCAAGACCATGAAATATTCTAACATCACCTTGGTTCTTTGGTGGAGGCTAATTCACAATTGCTGCAACCTTTTATGGGTCCTTTTTCAGGGTTACTTGGGAGATGACAAACCCTAGGAAGATGAGTTCCTTCTTCATGAACATACACTTTTCCAAGTTAATAACTAACTTGTGTTGATGGAGTCTCCTTACAACCTGCTCAACATGATCAAGATGTTCCTCTTTGCTATGACTCTAAATCATAATGTCATCCAAATATATGACTAAAAACTTGCCAATAAAATAAATGAAGACCTCATTCATGAGCCTCATGAATGTACTAGGAGAATTACTCAACCCAAATGACATAACAAGCCACTCAAACAAACCTTCATTTGTTTTAAACATTGTCTTCCATTCATCTCCTAGCCTTATCCTGATTTGATGATAGCCTGATTTTAAATCAATTTTTGTAAAATAGAAAGAAGTGCCTAATTGATCTAGTAAATCTTCCATTATTGGAATGGGGAACCTATACCTTATTGTGATTTTTTTTAAGGCCTTGCTGTCAGTACATAACCTCCACTTGCCATCCTTTTTAGGGGATAGGACTAATGGGACAACACATGGACTAAGACTTTTCTAAATTAGTCCCTTCTCTAATAGTCCATTGACTTGCTTTGCAATCTCTGCATGCTAGACTGGTGTCATTTTTTATGGGGCCTTGTTAGGTAGGGAGGAACCAAGTATCAAGTCTATTTGGAGACTCATATCTCTTAAGGGAGGGAGAGTTGTGGGTAGGTCACTAGCAGTGACATCACTATATTTTGTAAGTAGTTTCTTAACTTTATCTAGTATAGGATCATCATTATCAGACCTTATACTATCCTTGGGCTTGGATATTAGGACAAAAGATTCAGTTCCACATTCCTTTAAAACTCTTAGCATTTCTTTTTCACCCATGGTTATGACAGTAGGTTCTTTTTCTGATTTGGTATCCGGCAGGGGCTTCATGGTGAAGGTCTTTCCATCTTTGGTGATAGAGTAGGTATGCTTCCTACAATGACGTGTGGAATCCACATCATATTGCCAAGGCCTTCCTAGAAGGATGTGGGAGGCATCCATTTCAACAATGTCACAAAGAGCTTTGTCCTTAAATTTTGCTATAGGAAACTCTATCCATGCTTGTTTAGTTACTAAGGTTTGTTGAAATTTTAATAGCCAAGAGGCATGATAAGGAAAAGGATGAGTCTTCTTAGGGAGATTTAACTTTTGGACCATTTCAAAAGATACTAAGTTTTCAGTTGAACCAGAATCTATAAGAAAGTTACATACCTTTCCATTGCATCTGATCTTTGTCCTGAAGAGATTCTTTCTTTGAGTAGGTTCTTGGTTTTGTGGCACTTTAAGGAAGACTTGTATCATCATCAAACATGCTCCTTCTTCTAGTTATAAGTCCCTTGCATTTGCATTGTCTTCTTTTTTTCCCTCTTGAATGAGTTGTGCTCTTCTTTCTCCTTGATTGTTATTGTTTCTCTTCTCAAGGCATCTTCCTGCAAGGTATCCCAATTGATTGTAGTAGTAACACCCCAGGGGTCCATTTCCTCTTCCAATGTTTGTTCTCCCTCTATTGAAGGGTCTTCTCCCTCTATATTTTCCTCTGAATTTTGAATCATTATTTTCTTTGTCTCCTTGGTCAAGGGTCTTACTGCTATTACCACTATATTGTCCTCTATTCCAAGAGGTTCCTCTTCCTCTAAAGTTCTTCCCATTGTCATTTATTTTCCCTTTGCCAAACTCTTGCTTTATTTTCCATTTCTCCTCTACCTTGATTTCCATTTGATAACACTTATTTACTGAGGTTGGTCAGCGTAGGCTAAGTTCCTCTTGAATGGATACCTTAAGACCATTCATGTAACTTGCTATTTTTTCTTCTTCATCTTATACCACATTTGTCTTCATGCATAGTTTTAGGAACTCCTCGGTGTATGAGCCTACATCCATGTATTTTTGTTTCAAGCTTTGCTTCCTCCGGTTGGAGTTGTACCCCATAGTCTTTAGGCACATATGTCTGCTTGACCAATGCTACCATCTTGTTCCATGAAGCAATCATACTTCTCCCATTCTTCACCCTCTATATCTGGATGAAGTTCCACCAAGTTAGGGCTACTCCCTTCAACTTGGATCTTTCCATCTTCACTCTCTACTTCTAAGGGATGTCCTCATACTCAAAGAAACTTTTCAAGGCCTCTATCCAATCCAAGGCCAAGTCTACATTCATCTTTCCACTAAAAGTTGGTAAATCCAACTTCTCCTCCATGGTTCTTCTCTGGTTATTCTCCCCATATATTTTAAGGCATCTAGAAGGGGTCTTTGGTCTGCAGGAATGTTCACATTCTTATTAGGGGTTTCATCTTCCTCTTCACTCCCTTCTTCACCACCATAGGTGTCTTCTTTTCCCCTCTCTACCTTGTTCTCCAACTCCTAGAGTCTTCTTGTCAAGGCTACATTTTATGCCCTATGTTCTCTCACCATCTTTTCTAGTTCAATGTTTGTAACCCTTGAAGGGATCTCTTCATCCTCAGGAGAAAACATTACTCTCATACCACTTGATGCAGAGTGGGGAGTAGGAAGCCTCCAAAGGACTCAAATAGGGTAATACACCCCTAAACATCCAAATCAGATGAACAAAGTACTTCACACTTATCACAAGTGTGGAAAAGGACTTTTTTAAGGTTATCACAACCCAATACCCCAAGGGTAACCTAGTCACTAGGTCTCACCAATCCTAGAACACCAACTACCAAAGGTTGGCTAACAAGCACTTCAACCAAAATTAGCAACATTACCCCAAAAGTGATTTTCATGACTAGGGGTGACCTATGATCATAGGTGTGGTCTATTTAGGTCCATAACAAATATTTCCAATGGTTCTTTCCATCCTTTACAATGTACAAGACATAGTTGCTTCATAAACCCAACACTAGGCTTGTAGCCTTTTCCTGAAGGATATTTGATCTTAAATAAGACTCTTCCACATAACCCCTAGAATGGATTATGGATTCAGACACCCTTTATGGCCTAAGATCTTTGAATTAAGCACCAAAACATGAAAGTGAAGGAAAAGCAAGAAAATACACAAAAATGCTTCTATAATTAGGGCTAATTAGGCCCACACTTGTACTAAAAGTACCCTTTGAATGAATCCAATTCCAAAAATAATTATTGGATTATGTGAGGGTATGTAAAAAGGTCTCCTCCACCAATTTAGGGCCTTTGATGAATCTCCAAACAAGAGTTATGACGATTGTCCTAATTCTGTGAGTGGTACATACATAGCAATATACACATAGGGCATCATGGCAAGCCCATCTCCCTACATTTTGGTGAACCTATCCTGCATATTCTTTAATAACATTATTAAAACAATCTTTCCACCAAGGGTTATTGAATTCCCATGGTGAAAATGAGAAATGCACTCAATTCTTTAGGAAACCCTAATGTAGTGCCTAAAATCCAGGGTAGGAAGAATGAAAAATGGATAAATTTTGATAGGAATGGTATAGATGACACAAAAAAATGCAAAGAAAGACTAAAACATGGGGTTACCTTATTCAATTAATCTTTTCCTTATATGGATCCATACCCGATTGTACATAGAGACTGTTTCTCGAAAATGCAGGAAAATGGTAATTCTTTATTGATTTTGCCAAAAATTTACATCAAGTTGAGCCTACCACCCACCTATGAGGGATTTGTAGGAACTCCCAATGGTTAAAAAACCAATTTTAACCAACTATCCATTTGGGAGTCATTTAACAAACTTTGACGAAAAAAATTCATGTTTTGCTCAAAAGTTACTTGAGAACTTTTGAGCAATTTGTGCATATTTTTGCAATTTTGCAAATTTGGTGACCAAAATTGGTCCCAACCTTATTCTTTTGATCCCTAGTGGATCCAAATATAGAAAAAATAAAAAAAACCTATTCCTAGGGTTTTGGACAATCATTGACCAATAGTTGACCAAGGGCTCATAGGATGCCAATCTTGGAACTATGGTCTCACAAAGGAGTCCAATCAATAACCCATGGTTATAACATAACTAGGGGCCTCTTAGGACCTTAATGGAAACCCTAAGTTCCATAGGAACACTTGGTTCATTCAGGGTGCTCCTACACCAAAATGTGGGATAACATGCATAGACCCTAGGCATATAGGGTATGATCTCAAACCATACCACTTAGACAAGAACCGAACCTGATAGAGAATCCATGCTGGCGATGATCGGGACACAAGATCCCATAAATCAAACTACCTAACAATGTGGAAAAACTATCAAGACCCATCCCAAATCTAGACCATGGAATATCATAGGGGTCAGACATCCCAAGCTCATCCTGGGGTAGTCCAGAAAGATTGGACAGTGAAATCACACCAGCGTCCCAGTCGTACTCAGCAAGGGCCCCCTAAATAGGAATCTACATGATGTGATAAACATCCTCTAGAGTGACTATGCACTCACTAGTCAGTAATCTAAAGGTACAAGTATCAGAATGACACCTCTCTAATAAGGCAGAGATCAGACCCATGTTGGTTGTGATGTCGCACATATAGAAAATCCAATAGAGGCCTAACTGCCTCAGAATGTCTCTCTCAGCCTCAGTAACCTAAAAACACAGAACCAAACCTAAGGGTCTCGACTCTGAGCATTGAAGGATAGTCCTAGCATACTACAAAACAATAGAAATAAAAGTATTAGTAACAAGTCAAGTCAAGTCATTAATGCATGTTAGAAAAGGCTTATCAGAACAATTGTGGCAAACCACAAACAAATGTGGCACTTTTAAGGCCTTTGTGACAAACAAATATCAATTGCAACAATCAACTGACAATTGCAGCAATAAACCCGTTGACTATGGCACGTTTATCGATTGTGCCATGCAATCGATAATTGCAGCATCAAAACTGTAATTGCGACAAAATCACGGCCTATTGCGACACAATTTGAAATTTTAAAAAAATGCAATATTTTTAAATGCAATAAATGAGTGCATTAATGATAGGGAGGAAAAGATCACTTACTAGATGTCTTGCGCCAGCTGGCTGATGAAAAGTATAGATCTGATCAGAGACATGTACAACACCCAGAATGCCTGCCTTAGCTCAAAGAAGACACAAAAACTAAAGAAAATAGGATAAAAGTCACCAGAATTATCAAAGCTCCAGAGTGCAAAGTGACAAATGAAAGGCTCTCCTAGCTATTTATAGAGGTTTCCAAGACCTCCAAATTATCTTCCCAGACCCCTAAAATTTCAAAACTCAATATCAGGGGCATAATAAAGTATGTTACAAAACAGTCAGCTACCTAGATTCACAATTTGCAGTTTTAACAAACTAACGCTCATGTCGTGAATTTTCACTCAAATTTGTTGAGGGGGCATAAATACACCTACTATCGTCGGGGAAAGTTGGGGCAAGGTCAAAGAAGAGAATATTTGACACACTGCGACAAGCCACATTGCATCAAAGAGGGGAAAATGTAGACAACCTAAAATGGACAGGCTTGTGACTTTACATTAAAAACACTAATTTTCATCTATTAATTAATGGTTTTTTAATCATTAATTAATCATCTATTTTCCTCTAAATTCATTTCCCAAATTGTCTAATCAAATTCCCAAAATTAATCAGATAATTAATTTTATTTAATTAATTAACCTTAATTGATTAATTACCATTAATTAATTAATTAAATTCAATTTCCTATAGTTTGAATTGAAATATTTAAACTTACTAATTAAATTCTTCCAATTAAATTAATTTCAATTAAATTAATTTAATTTCATTAAATAAAGCAATTCTAAATAAAAAAGAATTCAATTATCTCACATGTTGAAAACTTTAATTACATAAATGAATTAAATAATCAATTATGTTCAAAGAGATAATCCTTAATCATATCACATGGGTTACTCCACCCATCTCTCCAATTCACATGGGTTACTCCACCCATCTCTCCAGTTCACATGGGTAAATCCACCCACCTCTTCAGTTCTAAAAGGTAACTCACAATTAGCTCTTTAGTTAACCAAACTCTATCTCCTCTCTCCTAGTTGAAGAGGTGGAGTTTACTGATGGCTTCTCTAGTTCCCTTTAATCTCAACCGTTCATCTCCCTATTTCTGGGATTTATCTCAACCATTCATATCATCCTCATATCATCCTTGCATCTACCTTCTGCTTGGTGTGAGTGGTATTATCTATCAATGCTTCTTTGATCGAGTCATGGACCTCCTTCATGGATTGAGAAAAATCTTCAGCATACCCACTCCTCTCTACATTTCTTCCAAGATCCCTTAATTCACATATACCGCTGGGATGAATCCCATACACTATTTCAAAAGGGCTCTTTCTTGTAAATCTATTAACTGTATCATTGTATACAAATTATGCTTGAGCAAGTAACTGATCCCATGATTGTCTATACTCCTTGGTGAGGCATCTCAAAATATTTCCTAAGCTTTGGTTCACCACTTCAGTCTGACCATTAGTCCATGGATGACATGCCAAGCTAAAATAAATATTTGTACCAAGCTTCTGCAATAAGGTTTTCCAAAAATGACTCATAAAATTGGAGTCTCTATCTGATACAATACTCAAAGGTAATCCATGTATCCTTACTGCTTCTCTAAAGAATAGATTTTCTATGTAACATGCATCATGTGTGGTCTTGCATGGCACAAAATGAGAAATCTTGTTGAACCTATCAAAAATCATAAAGATGTTTTCCATTCCTTGCTTGGTCTTCAGTAGTCCAACTACAAAATCCATACTAAGGCATTCCCATAGTCTATTTGGGATAGGAAGGGGCTGATACAATCCTACATTGGATGAAGTCTCTTTTTTCCTTCTGACAAACCATACAAGTCTCTACATACTTTTGGATGTCCTGATTCATTCTTGGCCAATAGTAATACATCTTGACCAATTCTAGAGTCTTATTCAACCCAAAATGTCAACTTAAGGAACCATTACACTTTTCTTGTACTAGGTTCTCTCTCATGGAACCTCTTGGTACAAATATTTGTCCTCCCTTAATTAAAAGACCTTCTTGAAGAGTATACTCTGAATACTCACTATGAAAATGATTTTGATATTCTTGACATACCTTGTATGCTGCTGCAAAGTCTTCATCTGTTGGATACAGATCGTTGAAGCATTCAATGCCAATGCTTCTTAGATAAACTTCTTGCACTATGAGTAACCTTCTACTCAATGCATCAACTACCTTATTTTTTACTCCCTTATTATGCTTCATGATGAAAGTATAGGCTTGTATCTACTCCACCCATTTCATATGTTTATGGCTTAGTTAATCCTGTGAGCATAGAAAACTCAAATCGTGATTGTCGGTAAAGACTACAAATTATTTGGGAAGGAGATAATGTCTCCATTTCATTAGTGATTTCACTAATGCATATAATTCCTAATCATACAAGGAATACTTCCTTTTTCCATCACTGAGCTTTTCACTATGAAAGGCTACTCGCTTTCCTTCTTGACTCAAAACTGCACCGACAACAATATTACTAGCATCACACTCCATAGTAAATATTTTGTCAAAAATACAAAGTGTCAAGATTGGTTGAGTCACTATCCTCTTCTTTAGATTCTCAAATCCTTCATCAGCCTTCTCATTCCATTGAAACTTGGCTTTCATACCTCCTTTAATGGTATCTAAAATAGGTGCACTAATTTCAATGAACTATTTGATGAAATTTTGGTATAATTGTGCTAAACCATGGAAGCTTCTTACTTTGGTAGCTAACTTCGGTATAGGCCAATTCAAGATTTCATCCACCTTGCTGATATCCATCTTCAAGTTACCCTATGAGATAATGAAACCCAAATATACCAACTCTTTCTTCGTGAACTCACTCTTTTCCAAGTTGATTGTCAACTTTTCATGCAATCTTTGCATTACCATTTGTATATGTCTAAGATGATCTTGTTTTGTTTTTCTGAACACTAGGATGTCACTAAGTACACTAGAACCCATTTTCCCATGAAGTCCTTCAAAACCTCATTCATCAATCTCATAAATGTGGTTGGGGAATTGGACAACCCAAAAGGCATAACAAGCCATTCATAAAGTCCTTTGGTAGTCTTAAAAGCAATCTTCCACTCATCTCCTCCTTTAATTCTTATCTGATGATATCCACTCTTAAGATCTATCTAGGAGTAATATCTAGCTCCACCAAGACAATCCATCAAATCTTCTATCCTTGGTATTGGGAACCTATACCAGATAGTTATCATGTTTATGGCCTTGGAATCGGTACACAACCTCCAAGTACCATATTTATTTGGGGCTAGTACTATGGGAACAACATAAGGACTTATGCTTTCTCTAATCAACCCTTGGTTAATTAGTTCCTAGATTTGGTTAGAAATATCTGCATTCTATTGTGGGGTCATCTTATAAGAAACTTTATTTGGAAGTGAGGCTCCTGGAATAAAGTCAATCTGATGACTAATAGATCTTTTAGGTGGTAGGATAGCTAGTTTACCATCACTAACTATGGCTTGGTATTGAGTCAAAAACCTTTGGATCTCTAAAGGAAACTTGTCCCTCTTATTTCCCTTTTCACTTGGTTTTAAAACCAAAGAAAATCCTACTCCATCTTCTTCCAATATTTTAAAGAATTCTTTCTCACTGACCAATAGTAGGTTGGGACCTCTTTTATTTTCCTTCTCTTCTTCCAAGGTCGACTATACCCTAAAATTTATTTCATCCTTCTTGAAGGAATAGGAGCTCTGAACTCCATCATGCATTGCAGCTTGGAAAAATTGCCAAGGTCTACCTAATAGCAAATGACATGCATCCATGGGTAGGACATCACACAAAACTATGTCCTTATACCTCCCCATGGAAAATTATATCCATGCTTGTTCATTGACTATTACATGTTGATTTTTATTCAACCAAGTAACTCTATAAGGATTAGTGTGAGGTATCCTTGTCAATTTTAGCTTCTCAATAGCTTCTAAGGAAACTATATTATTAGTAGAACCTGAATTTATGATAACTTTACAGACCTTACCAAGTACCTTGCAGTTGACTTGAAACAAAGATCTTCTTTGGCTTGGCTCTTATTTGATGGTTTCTTTAAGGAGTGCTCTCTGAACCATAAAATTCTCTCTCATCTCTGATCCTATGGGGATTTCTGTAGTCTTTCCGGTAGAGGACTCTTCTTGCACATAGTTAGCTCTTTTCTCTCCTCTTTGTGAAGTAGAGCTCTTTGCAAGACACCGATATGAAGGATGCCCAAAATGATGATATTAGTAGCACTTCATCAAAGAGAAGTAAGAGCCTCTTCCTTGGTTATCAGTTCTTCCTCTTTAAATATTATTTGAACCTCTTCCTCGATTGTAACCACCTATAGTATTACTAGATTCTCCTTTATTCTCTATGAGTTTGGACTCACTCTGATTCTTAGCTTTAGAATTTCTTCCTCCATATCCTCCTCTATGACCTCTATTGTCTCTTCCTCTACCTCTACTATTTGAGTCTTGTTTCTTCTTGAACTTCTCTTCTACTTTGAGAGCTAGTTGATAGCATTGGTGTATAGTCTTGGGGCTTAAGAGACTGATCTCTTCTTGAATACTCCATTTGAGGCCATTCTGGTATCTTTCCACTTTTAGGATTTCTTCTTCCATCACATGGGACCTTAAGAATCACTTATGAAACTCTTCTGTATAGGCACTAACTTCTAAGTCTTTCTGCCTCAGATTCTACCTTTTCTTGTGCAATTGCACTTCATAATCATTAGGAAGGTAAGTTTCCTTCATATTTTCCACCATACCCTTCCAAATTGTTATGGGGTTGTTTCCTCCTTTTTTCCTTTCATCTTGGAAAAATTTCCACCAAGTGAGAGCAGTTCCTCTCAATCTTGTCTTGGCTATTCTGACTTTCTGAGCTTCAGTCACACTATCACAATCAAAGCGATTTTCAAGACCTTCTATCCATTCCATGATTAATTCTGGATCCATCTTGGCACTAAATAGAGGCACACCTTCTAAGAACTTGCCACTCATTGCCTTCAATGCTTTCAAGAATGGCTCTTCTTAAAGCATAGGGTCTAGCTCTGGGATCATGTCCTCCTCGGCCACTAATTTACCCTTCTCATCATCTTCTCTCATCATTTCACTGATTGTTGTAGTTCAAAGCTTCACTTCTTCTAACTTGCATGCCATTTCAGCTAACTACTTCTTCAGGAGTATATTTTCCTCTCTTTGTTCTCTGATATCTCTTGCTAGCTCTATATTGGACACCATGCTGGATGAATTTACAGACTCTCCTGCAAATCACACCCAAACAAAACAAGCCCAATTTTCTAACTTGCTCTGATACCAATCTGATGTAGAATCCCAAGTCTAGTTGTTACTGAGAGTCAGCTCGAATCCACTTCAAGGTCTTTGAATGGGCCTTATAGGGTATTATCAAACCCTAACTTGAGGAAGTCACTAAGATCTTCACCTCAAGTTCTCTAGACTTGGTTCTCACCGTAAAGCTACTATTTCATGTTGTGGAATCTAATAGGATAGATCCATCCTCCTAGCTAAACCCACTGGTTAAACTTGAATAATGTAAAAATACACATTGCACACATAAACCATCACAAAAATGCTCAAGATAATTCTCCAAATGCTCTCTATATTCAAAAACTCTAATCTATTACAAAAATACAATACATTCATCTCTTTATTCTACTACTACTCTCTTACAAAATATTTCAACTATATATCTATCCCTCAGAAAATATTTCCAAAATATCTTTTGCTCTTTAATAACTTCAACCACCTTGCATAGAAGGCATGGTCGAGCTATAAATGACCCTCCCATCACTGGAACAAATGTCACTATCCATCAAAGACAAAAATAACATGATGAGAGCCATTGCAGTTGACCCAACTGGTCACAAACATCACATCTCGCATTTCCTAGGCTGTTAACCGACATAAGTGAGCAATAGACCACCATTATCAAGAACCAGTCTCGAGCGTCAAATTTAATATTTTCCTTCAAGACCTGAGTGCTAGTCAACAACCCAAAATCTGCAAGCAACCATGAGAAACATCAACGAGTAACAACCCCGAGCACCAAGTGTAACCCAAGAGACATTACCAAGCAACATTCTCAAGTAATTCTACATAGGATACCTGAGAAACCTAGTGTAAACCAAGAAGGATTCCCGAGTAGCATTACTGAGCAACAAATTTTCTTGAGCACCAATATAACTTAGTGTAAATTCATCAATTTCAGTTGCTAGATCCGTTTTGGATTTTCAGAGGTTTATAAACTACCTCAACACACACTTTAATCTAGAAAACAACTACTAAGAAACTATGGTATTTGTTCACCAATTTACCTTGGTCATTAAAAGAATGGTGGAACAAAACATCTTACAAACTGAAAAATTCTTTCTATCCTATAAATGTTTCTAACCTTAGGTGCTCCTTCACTATCAAGGTACTGCGCTCACATCCATGGATTAGGAAAAATTGATTGCAGATTAGATTGCACAAATTGAAGAGAAGAGATAGAGTTTCAACTTGACATCAGAATTGAATGCTTGCATTAATTGGTTGTAAACCTTAAACCTAAATGGTCTGAAGCTTGTAGCATTCTTGTTCCTATAAAATAATATTCAAGACCTTTTAGAAAGTGCTAGAGAATTGGGAAAGTAGAAGGCATTAGGTTTATACTTGCTTCTAGTCTAGAATATAGTATATGTATTCAAATTGTATTAAGATAGAATAGAAAGTTCTTTGATCTTTTGCATATTGTCATATTGCATATTTCCTTGGCATACTGATTTGGGAACTAGTTTCATCATACTTCATTTAATTTGTTTCAGATTTGAGTCTCTCCTTTGTGTTATCTATTGAGTTGTAATTTTTTAAGCTTACTATATAAGTCTTTCTTATGCATATGTGTATTCCATAAGTCTTTGATCTTAGATCAAATTAATGCTTTGGATATTACATTGATTTAGCCTGGATATCTATTTAAGGATTTTGTAGTGTGTGATATGAGATTTCTTCTGTTTATGGCTTTGAATCTTTTCCATTAAGGTGTTTCAACTTCAGTATTATATTTAGGATTTAGCCCAATGGATAAGGAACTGATCTAGAATTAGTATTTCTATTGAGATATATATATGAATGGTTTGGCTATATTCTATCCCAAAACTTAAATCAAACTCATTACTAAATTGTTTACTTTTTAGTTTTTGTTCTTCTTATTCCACCCATGGTTGTGGAGAGTCAATGCATTCTAGGTTGGCATTTATTACTTACTTACCATTTATATGTTATTCAAATTCAGAAGTAGAAGGTGTTGTAAATAATTGAGTTTAGTCTAGATAGGTGTTCTTGGGTAAACAATTGTCTTAGAAACCCATAGCATTAGGCTTCTTATTTCAGGATTGGACACCCTAAATGGTTTCTAATTTGATCATTTAGTCTCATTTAATTATCGACCAAGGACATAAACTTGGAATGGCATTTGCAAATTATATGATTCAAAATCCATTGATTCTCATGGCTAAACCTATGAATTTGAAATGCATTAAGTTTCAAGAAATCTATGCTAACTCAAATAAATGCTCTTACTCTAGGAAAATAATAATTACAAATAGGAACTTCTCTACCCACCTATGCTGCAGGAAGAGCCTACTAGTTTTGTTACTAGTGGCTATAGGAACAACAAAGTTCTATTTTTCTTCTCTAAAACATGGAAATGAATTCTACTCTAACAAGGACATTCACTCACCAAGTGGGCCACATTGGATGAGTGAATAGAAACAAAATCAAGATTGTAGAATTGAACTCAACTTGTGCATTCTATTCATTCATGGAAAATACACTGGATAAAATAAATGTATAACAATTATATCAACTTCTATTTAGAAAATAACTACTAACTTGACTAACTCCAAAGAGTTACAATAGTCATCTTATTTAAAGGAAATCTACAACTACTCACTAAATCTAAGATCACTCCATTAATTAGGATCATTACAAATTCATAATGCTTCATAACAGAAATATCATCCATAGAGAATAAGTCTTCCTAGAATATAATACATGGTGCCTCTAGATTTGTGCTCTGTCTTTAAGAGGAAACTGAATTGACTTATTCTTCTTGCAAAGATCTTGCAGTGACACCTTAACTTACTTCAACCGCTTTCTCAACCTCTTCGACATGATGGCATCTTTGTAGTAATGGCTATCTTTTGACATCTTTAGCATCATGATGCTAATCTTTAATTCACCATGACTAATCCATACAACATAATCAATGCACACACAACCTCTGAGACATACATATTTTCATCATTAATATCATGAAAGAAGTGTTAGATTCCAATTAATACTCTTGCAAGGAATATGAATACAAGAAGGAAATAGGATCATTCATTAGCATATAACAATTGCATCTTATCATTTTATCCATCAGTTCCAAGAAAATATACTATGTTCCCTTTTCATCCATTTTACTACTTATGTCCTTACATATACAAAATATACATATAAAACAATAAGTTTAAGTATCTGTTCTGCAAGTAAACTACTAGAAAGAAACTAAAAATAATTTGAAAAGATCACCTTTAGGGAGGCCCATTATTCCCCTTAACTATCCTATTACTGGTCCCCAGGACTCATGAAGTTACATATCCTGGCTCGGAGCCTTAGGTCACTGGCAGTCTTTTCTCCTGACTCATCATCAATATGGTTGAAATACCCATAATTTTCCTGAAGTCTTTCCCACTGCTACACTTCTTTATCCATGTCATGTTCTTCTTCATTTTCATTTACTGCTAATAGAGGCTGCAGGAGAATAGGCGGTTGGAACCTTAATGGAATCCAGTAATTGTGCAGTGTTCTTCCCAACATTATATACTATGGAACTCGGCAAGAGGCAAGACTTAGGTTCTGTGGAGAATGAGGTTCATGAGCCTTCAGATCATGCGACATCCTTACCCATCTATGCCTAGAAGCAGATATTGCAGCCTCAATATTTTGTGACAAGTGTTGTTCCTAGTCTGTATATGCTTGTTCCCTGACTGGATGGACCTCACTGGCTCTACTTGGGTTCATAGTGACTGAGAGCCAATCAAGAAAAGTTTGTCTAGAATTATGAACATCAGGCCGCATCAACAAAGGTATATCAATTTCACATTTATGTATGGCAAGGCTTGATGTTCCCTTCTTATCTCATTCTGCATCCAAGACATCACTACTCTTAACTGAACATCTCCCACATACAATAGTGAATTCCAATCCCTTTCATCGGGTACAAAAAGATTATGTAAATACAATTCACATAAAAAAAATTTATAGCCATGGGAGCTGACTAAAAAGCATCATAGAATTCATGAGGTGTTGAGATAGAAGGATTCATTCCCTCTACAATCCTCATTAATTTAAAATTAACAAACTATTCCTTGAGGAACAATGCATAGACTAGAGATGGTGACCTGCATGCCATTGCTTTAGGAATCAATTCAGTAATCTACTTAACCCATCTTTCCAACATTGCAATTTGATCTATTTTATTATCTAATTAATGACATTTCCCATCAATGGTTCTTTTCAACTTTTCCTTTTCTAAATTCCATTATGTCATTTCCCATACAAAATTCTGGTACAAGCTCAACCCTGCTGCTAATGGTGTAGGTAAGTCTAGAGGTGGCATGGGTCCCTGGTTAAGGATATCAATCCATCCTGCTGTAGGATGATGGGTTTTTACTGCCTCACTCTAGGTGGAATTTTCCCCTCCCATGCAACAAGAGTTTTTATTTCCTTATCCTCTTGATAGGATTCAATTGCTTTAGCTAGTGCATCTAACCCATCCTTCCTTACTTTTTCTAACATTGTTTCAACAATATCATCATTAATTATCGATAAATAATCATCAGGTAGGTTTTCTAAATTATCAACATTATCTTTCCCAACAGAGCCATCACAAAATTCCTTTGCCTCCTTAGAATTCCTATCACTATCTATGAGGATGTAATCAATATTAGGATCAGCTATTGTTTCAAAATCTATATGGTGGGAAACGGTGTCACTATGTGTACTTTTTTGAACCTTTGCCTCAGAAGAGGAATTCTCTATAGACTCAGATGACTCTATATTCACAAATTGAATAGGAGACTTTTCATCTCTACTGACATTGGCAGAAATCCTTGCACTCTTCCTAGTAGGGGTTTGGGAAGAACAAAGAGGATCTTTGCGTTTCCTCCTGCTGTGGCATACACCTCCTCCGTAGTTTCTATAGGAGGTTCTTCTTGCATCACTTCCTCAAAAGAGGGCAAGGATTCATCAGTTGTATTACTAACATTATCACCATGTGGCTATTTTTCTGGAATTAATTCCTCTAATCCTAGGGTTTTACCCTTGTCTTTTTTTGAAGCAGACCTAGTTGTCATTGAAGGTGGGCTATCATTGGTCTCTTTGATTTTTCATTTCTTCCTATTAGGAATAGGAGTAATACTATTGCAAGCTCTTTCCCTAGTAGGTTTATAGGAAGAGGCTTTAGGAATGGCCTTTGTTCATTGAATTACCTTGCAAACCCCTATTGTTGTGTTAACTCTTCTTCCTATACCCTAGCCTGTAGGGCCAACCACTCTAGGAACCACTTCATTCATTGCTAAAAATTCATCCCAAGTCCCAATTGATTTATTATTTAACTCCCTTTCTAAAATTAATTTGATTAAACAATGATGGGAAATAGACTAAACTTTTCCTCATTGAACTAGAGAAGCTTTCATTTTCACAATGTTAAATAAAAAGCTAGGTAGATTTACCCATCTATCATCATAGCGGAGGGCGCCCAAGATCTTGAAATGTAGCCTGTGGAGATATTTGTAATGGTCTTCACAAGTGAAGTATGATATAATGAACATAGCTGGATGCATGTACTCCATGGGAAATGATACCCTTAAGATACCCTACTTCTTGTCAATGTCTTACCGCGGATCACAATGCAAGGTGAATTGTGCCCTAGCTGAGCGTAAATCAATATCTTTGGACCATTTATCTCCTTCCTACGACATTATTTTTACCTTTTCCACAACATCCTCTACGAACTCAATTCTTAACCCCTTTACAACTGCAAACCCATTATCCAAAGTGTTTAGAAACTACAGAGAAATTTATTCATTAAATCCATTAAGGCTAAGATAGTAATCCAACCATCCTCTTCTTAGAATTTCTCACTGCTATCTGTGTCTCTAAGTAGAACTCAGTGGTCTATCGGTTCATGCCTCCGAAGGTCTCCTCCCATTGCTATTAACAAAAAATTATGCATAGAAGCTCTACAGAAGCTAAACAAAATGGAAATTACAACAGACTCAAGGTATTGCAAATGAGAAAATAGGAGTACAGAATATCATTTACTTCCAAGTTGGAAGTAATTAAAAGTGAATGATATTTCATAAATACTTTCATGTGATTTAAGGCCTGCCACCCTAAACACATCATGAAAATACCATCATTAATTGAGCTTCAGCTTTTAAAAATTTTTAATTACTTTCATATCAAATCATGATGACGTAATCACTGGGTGACAAATGGCTTCACACATGACGATGGTCATCTTGAAAAGACAAGAAATAATTTTCATCCTTCACATGCTAATTTTGAAATTTGCAAACAAATATTAAATATTCCTTCCCAACTAAGTGTAAGGCATGGGTCCCACCAGGCCATTGTGTGCAAGAGTAGAAAAAGAAAAAGAACACTAAATTCTTATAAAAATGAATAAAATAATGTATGAATGAAGGTATGTGTCACTAACCTATGGAGTGTTGCAAGAAGAGTGTTCTGATATGAAAAATGCACTGATGGAGTGATGCAATGGTACAGAAGAACATAGTAAAGAGAGGAGGTGAGGTGGATTTTATTATGGAAAAATTATTTCACAAGGAGTGAAATTTTTATTATGGAATCATTGATAAAAATCAAGGATTAGTGGAAACCTGGGTGGAAGACCTAGATGTTGCTGTTGTATGAGTGCTGATGTCATCATTGTGCTGGAACTACTATCGGAAGTCTTCTCAACTTGCGGGCTTGTGATAGATCTTGAGGTGAGGCCCCTTCACAAGCAGTTTGAATCACACAGGATTAATGGTAGAAAGCTGAACCACTCCATTATAAAAAAAATTGAGATTATTTCATAAGGGCCTAGCCATCTCTGGAATTTTCCTGGAGTATTCTGATAGCATAAATTTTAGAGTAGGGCCCAATCACCAATGGAAAAATTCTTGTCCTTGATGAATATTTCATGTCACTTCTTTTGCTTCTTCTGAATCAATTTTGTGTTATGAAGTGCAGACTTCTGATACTCATCTAGTCCATTAAGCTACAAGAGCCTGTCTTCTTGTGCTCTAGTAAGGTTAATGTCTAATTCCAATGCTATCCTGAGAGTTTTGTGCTGAAACTCAATAGGAATAGATGCACATTTTCCATAAACCAGTTCAAAAGGAGTAAAACCAGTTGTTATTTAACAAGTTGTTCGGTAAGCCCAAATGGCTTCAGAAATATGGGTAGCCCAGTCTTTCTTGTGAAAAAACAACTATTTTAGTCAAGATTAACATAATATCCTGATTTTTTATTTCTTCCTGCCCATTTTCCTGAGGATGGTATGGGGAATATTTACCATGTCTTACTGTGTACTCATGCATTACCTCAATAATAAGCTTAGAAGTAAATTGTGCACCTTGGTCTATTAATATCTCATGAGGTACACAAAACTTGGTAAAGATATATTCATAAAGGAATTATGCTACCTTATGATCTCTATCATGCCTCATTTCTTTGGCTTCTACCCATTTGGTTGCATAATCAGTGCATACTAAGATATATGACTTACCGTGAGAAGATGGCCCATATGTCAAATGGTGTTACCACCACCTAAGGTTGCAGGGGTATTTCATCTGACTTGGTTGGACACCTCATATGCTGGCATCAGTCACAGTGTCTAGCATTATTAGCTACATCTTTATATAGGGTAGGCCAATAGTAACTTGTTGTCAATATCTTGTATGTTGTCCTCTTTCCCGCAAAGTGGCCACCACATAGTTCATCATGACATGCCTGAAGGATGTCATAAGTCTCATCTTCATGGACACATCTTTGGGTGACTTGGTCAGGACCTATGTAAAATATAAATCCCAACATCCATGATAAATTGAAGCTTTTCTCAACCAGAAGTCTACGCTCTCTTGGGGAGAAATGAGGTGATGTCCTTCCTGTAGCAAGGTAGTTTGCGATATCAGCATACCATGGGTTGTAAGTGTTAACAGAGAAGAGGTTCTCATCAGGGAAGTTGTCATTAATTGTTGTAGGATCATCTAGAACTTGTTATCTAGATAAGAAATCAACCACCATATTAGCCTTACCTAGTTTATCAATGATTGTTACATCAATCTCCTACATGAGGAGTAACCATCTTTCTAACCTACTAGATATGGCAGGTTTGTTCATTAATTATTTGGTTGTTGAATGGTCAGTGTATATAAAAACTTCATAACCAGTAATTTAATGTCTAAATTTATTAAGTACATAGATTACTGCTAGTAATTCCTTTTTAGTAATAGTATAGTTTAGTTCAGCACCTTGCAAATTTTTACTAATATAATAAATAGCACGCTCAAGTGTACCTTCCTTTTGGCCTAGCACTACCCCAATGGTATAGTCTAATGCATCTATATGAATATGAAAGGGTAGCTTCCAATCAGGTTCTCTAATAATAGGTGTTTGATTTAGAACATCTTTCAACTGCTAAAATGACAGTTCACAGTCAACTGTCCATTTAAATTATGCTTCTTTCTTTAAAAGGGTATACAATGGGGCTGAAAGTTTGATGAAGTCCTTAATGAATCACCTATAGTATCTAGCATGACCAAGAAAAACTCCTAACATCCTTCTTCCTGATTGGATTTGGAAGTGTAGTGATGACTGTAATCTTTGTAGGATCAACCTGGATGCCAAAGGATGAGAGGTAATGCCCTAAGACAACTCCCTCTTCCATCATCATGTAGCACTTCTCACTATTAAGGGAGAGGTTGTATTCCCGACATATTTTAAGAACTTTCTCAAAGTTAGCATGAGCCTCCTCAAATGTAGTTCCATATGCACTAAAGTCATCCATGTATATTTCAACACAGTCAGCAGAAATGTCAGAGAAGATACTGATTACTGCCCACTGAAAAGTAGTAGGTGCATTACACAATCCAAATGGAAAGACAAAATAGGAAAATGTTATTCATGGGAAGGTGAATATTGTCTTATCCTGATCTTCAGGTGCTATCTGGATTTGGTTGTAGTGATTGAACCCATCTAAAAATGAAAAATACTTTTTACCAACAAGGTTGTCAAGTACTTGGTCAATGAAAGGTAATGGAAAGTGGTCTTTCTTAGTGGCTTTGTTGAGCTCCCTATAGTCCACACAAACTCTCCATTTCCCCATTTTTTGGAACAATAACTAAAGGAGAGACCCACTACCTGTCATAAATGGGATAAATAAAGCCAGCTTTAAGGATTTTTTGTAGCTCGGTCTTCACTATATCACTTAGAGCAGGGTTGATTCTCCTTTGGGCTTGTCTAATTGGTTTGGACTCTGGGCTAATATAAATCTTATGGGTGAAAATATTTTGGTCCGATCTCTTCATATCAATGTAGTCCCATGCAAAGGCTTGTTGTCTTTCTTTCAACAGCTGGATAAGACTGGCCATCTGAGACTTGGTGAGGATCTCGTTGATATTCAACTCCTTTCCTAAGGCCATTTCTACTCTTTTAACTTTATCAAGCATCATAAATTCTACAAACGAAGGTGACTTGATCTCATGTGGTAATAAGGTATGAAGATAATTAGGTTTTGCACGAAGCTTAGGTGGTTTTTGTTTGGGCAATATAGTTTGGAGGGAACAGTTAGGGACATAACAAGAGGACGCATCAGATCCATACTGGTTGGTAAGAATTTCCACTAGTATGTCATCTTCCTCTTGGGATACCATAAATGGATCTCTACCAATAACCATGAGCTGTTGTATAGAATTTTCCTCTAGGGAAGCATCACCTAGGTCTAGCCAGATAACTTGGTCTAGGTGAGCTTGAGGCTTGTCTTGAGAGTACAAGGTTAATTTCTTGGTATGGATCCTATCAGATATTGTCATTTTTCCTAAACAACATTCAATGCAAGCATCTGTTGTGGCTAGCCAAGGCCTTCCTAAGATTAATGGATATCCTCCTAGTGTGGGTTTTGGGGACAAGATTATGAAATATGAGGGGTAATCCAAGGAATCAAGTGTGACAACAATGTCCTCCACCATGCCATCAGGCTTTACTGTGGAATTATCAGCTAACTAGAGTATTGTAAGTGTTTCTCTTAAACTAATGATACTAAGTCTTAACAATACTTCCATAGTCATCACATTAATGGATGCCCCTAAATCAATCAAGACATTTTGTATTTGGATACCGTTAATATGAATAGTAACCACTCGACTTCTTGGATCAGAGTATTTAGGCATCAATACTTTACTGAGCATGAAATTAGAGAGAAACCCAAAAACATGGATAGTGTCAGGATCTTTTCTCTTCCTACCAGGGTGCTTGATATAGGATTCCTTGATTGCTTTATTATAGATGGTAATTTATTTGATGGAATCTAATAGAGGTATTTGGATAGTCATTTGCTTGAGTTGTTCAATCAAATTAGCTACAATGGGGATTTATTTTAAGGGTGTTGTTTGGGCCAATCTCTGCGGATAAGGTGGATTTTTCAAAACTAGAGTAGATTTTGAAACAGGTGGAGCAGTAGTGGGTTGATTCTCAATTATTTCCTCAGCATCAGAAACTTTAATTATTATAGGCTCCTTAGGTGCAGGCAATGTTGTTCCTGATCTTAAGTGAATATCATTCACTTGTAAGGAGCAAGCTTGTTGCTTGTTATTAGGATTTGGAGTTGGTTGCGCAGGAAGCTGTGTTGGTTTATGAGGATTACTATTGGCTGAAGTAGGTGGAGGCATAATATCTTGCTACTGAGGTGGAGGCATAATGGCTTGTTGCTGCTAAGGTAGATTAGGTCCCCACTAAGGTTGTTGTTGCCAGTTACCATGTGGTTTCCATTAGTTATTATGTTGTGGCTGTTGATATTGGTTAAATTATTGTTGGTATGGCTTGAATGGAGGCTATTTCTGATAGCTTTGGTTATACTATAGCTGTTGGTTAGACCACTTATAATTCCAATTCTGTCTCTGAGGGCCAGAATTTTGAGGTTTATGGTTTTTCCAGTGACTACTATTATTATAACAAAAATTATTCAGGGGGTCTTGAGGCATACCTTGTCTTTGAGCCTATGGTCACCTCTAAGAAACGTAGAAAACCTCACCATTATCCTTATCTATAGCTTTAAACTCCATGGGCATTAAATTAGTGTCCACAGACGCAACTATTTTGCACTTATAGTTCCTATTCTTCTCTCTGCAGTGGGAGCATAATTCAGCCAACATAGCATCTACATCCTCCTTCTTCCTTCATGCTTGCATGCTATCTAGCTGAGTAGCAACATCATTGATGATGTCCTACTTAAAGTTAGACAAAATATTAGACAAATCTAATTTAGATACTCCCAAACCATTGGATTTATGAGGCAAGTCTCTTATTCCTCTCCCTTTCTTCACAGTAGCCCTTGAATAAATTAGGCATATGTTCTTTATATTATCCCAGTTCTTCTAAGTGATGTCTCCACCAGCCATAAAATCCAAAGCTTCTATACTCCCATCATTTACACCTATTAGAAAAAGATGTTTTTGGGAATCCTCATTCAACTAATTTTGGGTACTCCACTATAGGTTGAATATAAACCTTAAGACATAGTCCTCCAAGGTCTCATCCTCCTTTTGAGACATTTTTAAAATGTCACCTCTATTAGGGTTTTTCCTTGCAGGGCCTCTAAAAATGCTTGAATACTTAAATAACTCTATGACTCCCAATGCCTTTGATACTCTGACTCAAGCAATAGAAAACACTAATTGATGAGGTATTTTTATAACACTACGGATATCTATTATCACCTCCCTCTTTTTTGAGATCCACTGACTCAGGCAGGTTTTACCTATGATTGATTACCTACTTGACAGTATCTTTAGAGTGGATTTAAAATAATGTGCTAAATGCTCTATTCTTATATGGATATATAAATGACAATGCAAATAACTATGATTATTCTGAGGAAGAGCTTAACAATCCAAATCATTATCTTAATGATGACAGACAACAACATAATAGGGAATTTCATCTTTCTTTCCTTTTAAAATTCTAATGAATATAGGAGGAATAACCTATTTGATTTCCTCTTTAAGAAATCAACAAACTCCAACTGTAATCTCTATGAATACAATTGATTTTAAATATATACTCTGAATATAATTGATTTTGAATAGTATTAGATATTTTGGATGATGATGGATTACCAAACAAGTTCCTATACCAGTGCCTATCCTTGGGCTACAGATTCAGAATATATAAATCCATAGAAAAAAAAATAAAAGGACTGTAAGATGCCTTAAAACCTACATACAACTCAGGTAAAGTGCCTAACAAATTACCCTATCACTCCCACAATATTATATCAAATCTTCAATTACTGTTGTACTCTCTAAAACTACTCACAAGGTTTAATTCTCCCCTTAGAAGAAACTTGCAAATAATTAAATAGCTACCCTGTAGCCAATATGCTTAACATGAATTACAAATTAAACATAAAAGAGTACACTCAATAAGAAAAGAGACAATAACAATATGGAATAAAGCTGCACTGTATTTTATTCATAAATTTCTGCTTCAATACATATCAAGGTTAAAAGCTCAAAAACACAGACTGAAATCTAGAAGTCTGGCTTGCCAATATATTTCATCTCTCTTCAAAATTATTACATTTGATCTATATATAGTTCTTAAACCATCTTGGAATCCTTAAAGAAAGGATGCAACAAGCTTTAGATGGTTTAAGGAACCTAACCCTAAAAGTACAAAAAAGAGAAAAAACAAGAATGTTCAAGCGGTGGGAAGACAAGAATAAGGGATGAAATCTGATCTTCTTTTGTCTTCACATGAATTTTGGTGCCTTTGTCTGATAGTGTTCAGGATAGTATCTAATATTTCTATTGAGACTAAGTGACCTCCATTTCAGGCTAACCTACACTTGTCTTTTATAATTACTAACCTCCCTGTGCTCAATGATCAGGTACCAAGTGTTCCATCCTATTCTCCATCCATGATTTATTCTTCTATTTAAATAGGCTTCTTTTACTTTGGTTTTGTCTTCAAATCCCATGCTGTCACATCCTCTTCTGTAGGCCAATTGAAGCTTTGAATACTCTGCAGTTTTCCTTTCTGCCTTTCCCATCTAACATCACTTATATTTTTGACATCAACTAAGAATTTATTAATGTCAGTTTCTTCTTTAAAAGCCTCGTCTAAAATTTTATTAAAACCTTCCAAATCAAGATCAGAATCTGTAAAAAATGCCTCTTTACTAGGCAGTCTGCTATTAGATTCATTTCTCTAGGCCTTAATCTGATCTTCTTCTCCCTTTAGTGGAGGAACAAATCTATTGAAATTCGGTCCAAATAGGCTCATCTTTGCCTCTATCTGATTTAACTTACCTTTAAAGAAAGGTAAAGTCACATTTACTTTTTTGATCTCATCTTCTACCTCTGTCACAATCTCTACTAGATCTGGTCTATGTGGCTGTAAAGAAGCCAACCTTTCAAAAATTTGTATTCTGGAAGACCATGTTACAAAGTAAGGGCTTAAAGTAGAGATATACCATGTTACCTCAACATGTAAAGTAGGCAATTTATTGTATGCATTCAGGATTATATTAGTTTTATCTTTTAAGATATCAATCCTATGTTGAAGCATATTCAACAATGCATTTATGGCAACTTCATTATCTTTCTTAGCCATATCATCTGTTTTTACTTCTTCCCTTGTTTCAACCTTTTCTTATATTTGTAGAGGCTATTTTGAAGGTACATATACCACTTCTGGATTTTCACAAAATTGTGTAGTCAATTTAGCAATTACCTTATCTTGCCGATGAATCTTGATGTGACACAATTCTCTATCTTTAGCCAGGGCACTAGCTTCCTCTATTAGGACACCACATTTCTCAGACAATTGCTTTGTCTTATCTTCATTCAAATGTGCCTAGTGTGTCATTATTTGAGATATTTCTAGATCACCTATGTTTTGGACTGTCCATACCATTTGGTTTCCCACCATGATCTCTTCAATATTTAGTAACTGAGGCTTCTGGTCCTTAGGACATAGACTCCACATGGAAAATGCTTGGGAATTAGGACTATATCTGAATCCCTTGATCATATCACCCATTTGAATCTCAGTGGTCATTTTTAAATCTAGCTGCTTTCATATTTGATTTATTATAAATGCTGAGGCTAAATCCTAGCCTTTAGCAAGAAACATACCACTTTCCAACACTAATTTTATGGCTTCATTAGGAGTGATGTCTTTAGTCTCAGGATCATATGATACTAAAGCTAAAAAAGCCTCATTTGTTATTGCTTCTTCACCAGCTATTCTCAATTGCTCTCTGATCTCTTCCTTCTTTCGCCATCTAAGGAAATCCTTAAATTCATCAATTTTAATGAAATCATCATCTTGCAAGAATTGTTGCTGATGGATCAATCTCTCACCTATACATGTTCTAAGGGGAAATTCTATGTTTTCTTCTACTTATTGCTATAGTTTATTTCCTTTTCGGATTTCCTTCCTCAAATTATGATCATATACTCTGTTACCAGGAACAAGAGAATTTACTTTATCCTTTTTCTCTCTTTTCTCATGTAAGCCTTATCATGAGATGTCTGACCTAGATCAACCTTTTGCCTCTTAGAAGCAGGCTCTTCTACATCCTCAGGCTGAGCAACTTCAGTCAAGTCTATAACATGTCCCTCTTCTCCTTGTACCTGAACTGCTCCTGCAACATTTTGTTGTTATTGATCTATATGAGGTGGAATAATATAATTTTCTTCACTCTCACTTTCATATTCAAACTCTGAATATTCAGGTTCATGTCCTCCCTTTTTTACATCTAAAACTCTATCCAATTGTTTATATAGTATGTAAAAATTGTCTAGCATAGCTTTGATTTTATCAAATTATGGCAAATCAGGGTAAAAACCTCCAAAGGCCAATCCATTTCTTTTTATCTGCTTTTCTAAATTCAACAGCTCTTGGATTTTCTCTCTTTTATTCCTCACTTCTTCTTCATCAATTATATTCCTAGTAGCATCATCCTACACACAAAGACCATGCACATATGTATTTGGTATGGTAGGAGTTAAGAGTTTCTTAGCTCCTACAATGAATTCCTCTGGATCAATATACCTATACAATGCTGCTACCATATTACAGATTTCCAAGCATTTTCTTACTAGATCAATAACACCTTTTCCAATTATAAATTGAAAGATATTGAACCACCTAGGGGTTAATGTCCCCTTTCTATGTGGTGCAAAGTGTTCACTATCAGTTAATAAAAGTTGCCAAATAAATTCCATTGCTGCAACTCTTGATGGTACATGATATGGTAGGACATGAGGAGGATGTGTGCATCCATACACTCTAATCATAGTGAGATTCTCTTCTAAAAAGAAGTCTCGCCAATTGTGGTCACCTTCCCACTTATCAAAATACTCACATGGTCTCATTAGTTGTAACACCTTTATTGGAAGTCTAGTTTTGTTGAAAGCCAAGCTCTACATCAAAGGATAGACAATCCAATTCTCAAATCCATAGAAATCACAGTCCTTGGAAGTGAAATTTCATATCTTGATCCAAAATTGGACAGGATTAGGCCGGTCATGAAAAATTCTCTGGGGGTTCAAATTGTTTACATCCATGATTCCATAATTGAAATGCAATAATAGATGCATCATGATAGAATAGTGTAAAAATTTAGGATCTTTATCCTTCTTCTGTATAGCTACAAACCCCTCATGCATCCTGTCAATGATGTATTGAATGTAGTCATAGCTAGTACTAGAAGGAACATCTTGTAAATCCAAAACCATCATCAAAATCCCAGCATTTATCTTCTCAGCTCCTCCATCCCTACCCAGCACCTTACACAAAGCATATGCAATGTATTTGATATAAAAATGTAAATCCTTGAAACAATAAGGTGCAGTTCCTGGTAAAGGGACAATGCGATTTCTAACCTCCTTAAGGATATGTTTCTATAATTGATTTCTAGCTATCCCAAGCTATAACCTATATCTTTCCTCATCCTTTGTAATATTAATCTGAGTGGATATGGTACTATACAAACTGAAACCTTGCATAAAAGAATTCCTATTCAGAATTAACAGTGTAGTACCATCATTCTTTTTAATTGTCCTTGAGAAGGAGTCATAATGGTTTGCTAGACTTAGAAACAAGTCTACATCTACAAAGACATGAGGAACAATCAACCTAGCCAAACCACTAGTCCAAGGGTTTGATATTGGTATGGTCTTATCAGCATTCTTATAAAAATAATTGTAAAGAGAAAAACTTGTAGAACCTGGTGTATGGGCATCCCTGATATCATAGTATTCATCTACCAATATGTTGGAATTTTCCCTCTTGTTCTATGTAGGCCCAGGTAACAACTTCAAAAACTCATCAGAGAAGTTCCTTTTTCCCTTAGCATCTTCATCCACCTCATCACTCTTCCCACTGGTAGATGCCACACTAACTGCTTTGCTCATTTTGTTCTATTTTCCACTTCCTTTTCACCGATCTTGGAACAAATATTCTCTCAGGACCCCCTACCCTTTTTTGTGCACTGAAGACAATTCAAGAACTTTGAAAACTAAAAAATTACCCTGAAATTGATAAAAACTTTATTGAATCAACAATTCCTTCTTCTTAGACATAGAAAACCTAGCAAATTTTCCGCTCTGAAATTCTGGATGTATGATGAATGAAAATAAACCTAAGATCATCCCTTTATGGTAATTTTACAAAGTACTTAACTCATTATTAAAGAATCAATCAATTCAGCTTTCAAGTTTACATGTTGTGATATTAATTGAATTTCTAGCCGTAGCTCATGAATGTGACAGGAAATTGAATGCAAATGAGTAATTCAAATTTGATAGTGACTCAGTGACTACCATTGATCTTATCTTATTCTGCATCTGACGGCTCTGCCAAGTCGCTGAATACATTCTTGAAACCCTAAATCATTTGGAGACCACGCGACTAATGCCTTTTGCTTCATTCACTTTGGACACGCATCTCATCTTTAGTTGTTTGTCTCTAAGTCGCTAGAAGAATGCTGACCTATCAAGTTTGACCAGAGACTACCTAACAACCATATATTTTAATCTGTAGTTTTTTTGCCAAGTCTCTAAACCTTTTACTTAACTGACCTTTTATATAGAGACATGGTGACTGAAGTCTTTTAAATTTACCACTAACTGTGTTATGATCTGGAGACCTCACGACTGAAGGAACCGCTAAGTCTCATGATTATTTACTAACTGTAGGATACCATGTGTGACACCGCAACTTAACCATTTGTCTCCATGTCACCAGATCATATTTTCCTCATTGGGAGACTTCGCGAGTGATGCTTTTCGCTAAGTCTCATGACTTATAAGGTATATTCTTTTCTTTTTAGAGACATCCTGACCAAAGTGAATCACTAAGTCTCCTTATGAAATGGAATATTCATTTAATATTAGGAGACTGGGCGACTAACCTTAAAAAGCACATGAAATTTTTATAACTTAAGCTTTTCAAAAAGTAACTCAAAAATATAAAATAGATCAACATATCTAGGGTTTTTTAACACTTTTGCATATAATGAAACCTAAGATAGGTTTTTTTACCATTTCTCTGGATTCTGACCTGAAAACATGGAACTTTCTCAGGGACCTTGCAACTTTGGACACATTTTTCAAAATTTGTGCACTTCTCAGTCATGGAGATATTAAAAATTTAATGGTAAACACTAGAACTGGGAATACAACCAACAGTGGCTCTATTTGAGGATTGACTAAACACAATTTATGGCAAAGAACCATAGAATCTCTGGTTTCAGACTAGATCAAAAATTAGGAGGGACACCAAATAACCTATTACAAAAGGGAAACTATTTACAACATTTACACAACTGCAGGAGAGTATTTACAGTATGATACATATTTACCTGTGCATGAACTTTGGTTCTTAGTTGAAAAAGGGCTTGAGAAATTTCCCATGCACAGGAAACTCAAAATATTCTCCATTCATATTCTTCAATAGGTAGGAATTTTCTCCAAAACTCTGTGAGATAACAAATGGTCCAAGCCACAAAGACTCAAATTTATTGTGTTTTCCTTTATCTTCTGCTCTTGCATTCCACTGAAGAACTAGGTCACCGGATTGGAATTTTCTTTCAATAGCCCTCTTGTCAAACAGGTACTTCATCTTTTGTTGTAACTTAATGTTTTGTTTTTGGATATTTCTTCTTGTCTTGTCCAACTCTACTAACTGGATCATTCTATTTTGCATAGTGTTAGAAACATCTAACTGTTCTTCTTGTATAAACTGATAGACTGGTAACAAATTATTGATAGGCATTCTTGACTTTAATCCATATACCAGCTCAAATGGAGACTTGGATATTGCTCTTTTAACTATTATTCTATTATCCCAAAGTGCTAGCTTTAATTTAGTATGCCATGCCCTTTTATTCTATTCAAGAATTCTTTTTAGTATTTTCAATATACTTTTATTACTAGACTCATCTTGTCCATTTGCCTGCGGATGATATGGGGATGAATATGATATTGTAATCCCATATTTCTCACAGAAATCTATCATTTCTTTTGATCTAAAACTCATGGCATTATCCATTACTAATTTAGTAGGTACACCGAATCTAGTCATAATATTTTCCATTAGAAATTCTATAACTACCCTGCTTGTTTCCTTTTTGTAGGGATGGCCTCAATCCATTTGGTAAAATAATCTATGACTACAAGTATCCACCTGTGTCCCCCACTAGATTTCTCTTGAAATTCACCAATGAAATCAATCCCCCACATAGTAAAAGGGGCTTTAGTACTTACTGGATTTAACAACAGAGCTCCTAAAATTTTTAGCTTGTTTGAGAACCTTTGACAAGAATCACATTTTCTGACATATTCATAAGTATCTTTGAATAAACTGGGCCAATAATACCTAGCCCTTAAAACCTTGTGGGCAGTAGTTTTGGAATAAAAATGACCTCCACATTCTCCTGCATGCATTTCACATAAAACCCTTTCACCTTGGTATTTATCCAGACATAACAATAATACACCATTCTTATCCTTCCAATATAAGTCTCCTTGAATCAAAGTGTATCTTTGGGTTTGTAATTTTAGATTTCTTTTCTGATTTTCTGTCATATGATCAGGACATTTGGCATTTAAAAAAAAAAAAACATAATATCAACATAGAACGGTTGCCTTTCTATGCTTGGAACAGTTTGATCATGTATCTCTGTCTGATTTATTTATACTAAATCCAAGTTTTCTTTTGTCATGAGTTTTGCCAGACCCTGACCCCTTACCAACTTTGTAATATGGATCTCAAGGTTAAATTCATGAATTATGGTTATCCATTTACATCTCTTACCAATAACTTCTGACTGTGTAAGAATATCTTTCAGTGCTGAGTGAGGAACATATGCTTGTATCTAAGCACAGACCAAATATGGCCTAAAAGACTTTACAACTTTTACCAAAGCATAAGCCTACTTTTGCATTATCTCATAATTAAGTTCTGCAGCTTGTAGATATTTACTATAAAAAGCTATTGGATGTTCAAATCCATGTTCATCTTTTTATAGTAAAATAGCAGCAATTGTATGAAAAGATGCAAATGAAAATAGAGAAAAGGGCTTAGTATAATCTAGAGATTTTAAAACTAGAGCCTCTTGTACTACTTTCTTTATTTTCTCAAATGTCTGTTGGGCTTCTTCATTCCAAATAAATTTTGCATCTTTCTTTAGCAACTTTACAATAGTTTAACAATCTCAGCAAAGTTTGCTATGAACCTTCTGACAAAATTGATCTTTCCTAAGAAAGATTGTACTCCTTTTAGGTTCTTTGGAGCAATAAACTTATGAATTCCTTCCACTCTCTCATGGTCTATTCTTACCCCCTCCTTAGACACTATGTGTCCAAGCAACTTTCCCTCTTATACTACAAAATTACATTTTTTGGGATTCGGTGAAACACCATATTCTAAAGCTTTATTAAAAATATTACCTAAGTGATCACAATGATCCTCAGCTCTCTTAGAATATGCAGTTAAATCATCCTGATAAATGACCATAAATAAATCACTGAATTCTTTAAAAGCAATATCCATGGCCCTTTGAAAAGTTTCTCCTGCATTTATCAGTCCAAAAGGCATTATGATATAAACATAGGTTCCCCATGGAGTGGTAAATGCAGTTTTGTACTATTTTGATTCTTTAACTAAGACCTGGTTATATCCTGAGAAACCATCCATCATAGACAACAACTCACAACCAGTCACCTTGTGTAACATTGCTTCCATATTAGGTGAGGAAATATTATCTTTTAATGAAGCAATATTTAAATTTTTGAAATCCACACACAGTCTGATATCACCATTCTTCTTTCTAATTGGTACCAAATTTGATACCCAAGTTGAGTGTCTGATTGGCTGGATTATCCCAGTGTCCTTTTAATTCATCAATTCTTGCTGCATCTTAGGATCTAACAAGGGGTTAATAGGCCTCTATTTTTGCCTAAATGGTTTCACATCTGACTTTAGTGGGATTTCATGTTGAAAAAGATCCTCTCTATAGGCTTTCAAATCCTCATATGACCAAGAAAAGACATGTTTATATGTTCTCAACATTTTGATCAAATTTGTCCTTATATGAGAGTCTAAACCTTTTAATATAAACAAATTGAGGACTATTTTCAGATCCTAAATTTATTTCCTCCAAATCCTCAACCTTGGCATTGCTTAATTTTGTTGAATCATTATGTTGACTACTAAACAATGCTTCAAGCTCAACCAGACCCCTAGGAATCTGATTAGAACTTAACTGGACAACCTCATTTTCCAAAATATAGTCTTTCCCATCATTACTTTCAAGCAAAGTATTACAATCTATAATCTGGTTCTGATAATGGTCTAGACATTGGATAAATCTCAGAATATCTTGGTCATCCTAAAAAACCTGCCAGTTGTAAATGTTATCTAGAAAAACTGGTCTTGTCTTAACTTCTAGTATTGACACCCCATGTAGGGTCAAATCATCAGTATTTAGAGAAACATTTGCTAAAAAATCAGCCATTATTTTCTTTGACCTTTCTATCTAGCTTATATCAAAGGCGTCAAACATTTCAATTTGATCCCAAATAGCATACTTATACATTTTTAATCTATCATTTTTAACTACATATTTGGATCTAACTTGAGCTACCACCAACTCAGAATCACCATAAACTTTTAAACATTTGATCCTATGTTTGATGGCAATTTCAAGTCCTAAAAACAAAGCCTCATACTCTGCAGTATTATTTGTACATTGGAAGGCTAATAGAAATGAATACTTAAAATTTGTACCTGATGGAGATACCAGTAATACACCTACCACTGATCCTTCTTTTGAGCAAGCCCCATTAAAGTACATTTTTCACAATCCATCACCTTGTATAATCAACTCTCTATTCAGAGGATCAACCTCTTCATTTTGATAATAAATTTCACTCTTTCATATCCTGAAATTCTCCATATCCATATCAATGCAACAATTAATGTTATTGTCTTCAAATCTTTCTATCATGTGTGGAGTTCTACTCCCCCTTAACACCTTAACATTATCTATAGCAATGTTAAAAGTAGCATATGATAAATCACTTTGTATACTACCTCCCATTGAAGCACTCCACTTTCTTGACATCAACATGCCATAATGTGGTGGTATGTCAACCACAAGAACATTCATAGTCATTACTACATCAGGACAAATGACTAATTTATAAGGCATAGCCTCAATGGTACCAATCATAGGGACTTCTCTAGAGTCCATAGCTTGACATCTCCCATGAGGAGTATCAACCTTTAATCCCATTGACCTCATCATTTCCACTGGCATAATGGTATTTGATGCTCCTGAATCAATCATACAATTTTTTAGCCTCTTTCCATTAATTATTAGTGAAATAAAAAATGGGTCAACAACCTTTGGGGAAGAAGTTGTATTCAGGAAAATTTGAGGAATCTCAGATGTTAATACTTCAACTTCCTTCCCTTTGTTGATTGGTTTCTTGCCAACATTCTCTAGACTTTGGACTTTTATTATGGGCACACTGTTTAACAATGACATCACCTTTTCCTTGTGTTCTTTAATTCTCATCATTTCTAGAAATGGCACCTTTACTGTCATTTGGGACAAATAGTGACCCATGTATACTAGAGTATATTTCACATCTGAGGACTTTGATTTGTCAATAGTAATGTCACTTTCCTCAATATGTACATTCAGAGCTGGTTCTTTTAACTTTTTGATTTCTATTTTAAGAATAGGAGTACCTATTTATTTATTTTTTAATTCTCCTTCTTGTAAAACATTTGGTTCTAAGGCTTTTGTAATGATTTTGACCTTCTGCTTATTTAGATTTTCCCCAGGTCCTTCCTTTTTTTGTACATACTTAGTGTCTACTTTATTTTCTTTTATAAAGACACCTGATGGCTGACTACCAATACCACCCACTATTTTTTTTCTTAAATGGTAGTTGCTTCTAGCCTTGTTCACTAAATATGCAGTAATCCTATCTTTCTCTTCATTTGGAGATTTTCTAATGTGTGGAAGATCCTAATTTTTTTGAGCATAACATCTTATATGGTCATCAGTCTCCTCTACTTCACTATCTGACAAAATCTATTGATGATGAATTTCTACCCTTCTTTGTGAACTACAAGAGTCGTGATTTTCAATTTCATTATCTGAATCTATATCATGAGATGAATAAGTATTTGTCATACTATGATCACATTGTTCACCCTCATCATTTCCTTGTTCTTCATTTACTCTTAAACCTAAGGAAACAATGCAAAAATCAGGGTTATGTGGGGCTTCACAAGCTTCACACTAGGGATCATCATTGCAGAAATGGACAACATTCTTATGTAGAGGGTTTATAGTTCTATTATCAGTTTTTTCCTTCCTAGGTGGAACAATAGGCTTCCCATCCTTAAACTGAGTTCCATAAGGATGGTTTTGCATTTGATTTTGAGGTTTATATGTATTATTATAAGAAGGCCTATTGTTCCAAGGAGCTATGTATTCCTTATACTCTGGTTCTTTTAGGTTTCTCCTACTAAACCTTGAGTCATCTCTCCTATTTAATTTACCAGACACTCTTCTGTTCATTTCAATATTCACAGCTATCTTATAAGCATCAGTAAGAGTTCTAGGATTTTTATCCCTAAGAGAATATCCCATTTTAGAATCAAAGGCATTTAAATAATTTTCTAAACATACCTCTTCATCCATCCTTATCTTCTAAAATAGCTTATGGATAGCTCTTTGAAATCTGGTGTTAAACTTAGTGACCTCTTCATTGTAATTTTTCTTGATGTTATTGAATTCATTCAGCAAGAATCACTTATTTTTTTTGTCACCAAACTGATCCTTAAACAATTCAATTAACTCATCCATAGAAATGACAGATCCATTAGAAAGGCTCCTAAACCATTCTCTAGCATCTTCTAGTAGAGACTGAACAAATAATTTCATTAATACATCCTCATGAGTGATATTTAAATCATCAACAAAATCAATGAACTTTCTTAAATGTGTTTCACATGAAATAACATTGTTACCTACGAACTTTGGGAGCTTTTCTCCTATATCACCCACATCTTTATGGAATGCATTAGGATATCCAAGGATACCAATGAAATTAAATTGTTTATACCTTTTAGTATGCAATGGTTTTCTTTGAAAACTATCATTCTCTTTAAAAGTAGTGGGTTTTGCTTTAGAAGCTATTGTATTCTCTGCCCCAGCATGAGAATACTTAGAAGACTACAAACAATCTATTTTATTCTTCATCTCAATTGTTACAGCTTCCATTTGTGCCTTTTCTAACATTTTCTCCATGGTCTCCTTTTCAATTCTTAATTTCTCCAAATCAATATCCAACCTGGACATTTTCTCTATTAAAGGCTTCTGAAACCTACGTTCCTGATTTCCATATTTAGTCATTTGTTGCTTACCTTTGTCCTTATGTGAACTAGAAGCCTTATAAGTAAGTGGTATTGCTTGGTCCTTTTGAGACCTCTCTGTATCTTTTATATTTTGATGTCTTGAAGATTTTCTTTTACTCTTATCAACATCCTTATGCTCACATTTTTTATTTCTCATTTCTCTCTCCCTTTTCATTTGTTGAATAAGGGAAAGCTGTTTCATGATAAGTTTTTCCTCACTTTCTAGCTCATCAGAGGGAGCTTCTTCAAAATCTGAACTAGATGTACTTGTTTCTTCTCTTTCACTAGAAGTAGAAGTAACAATAGGTGTTTCTAATACTCTCTCCGATGCTTCTTCATATTCTGAAGTATTTCAATGATGATAAGGCTGATTGTTGTTCACCTCTCTCCTAGTATTACTTTCTTTACCTCTTGGAGGAGTTTCATCAATGCTAACTTGGTTTCTCTTCTTCCTCCAGGACATTTCCATCCTTGAAGATGATGGGATTCCACCATCTAAAACCTTCTCAGGATTATTTTTCATCCTTGACCTATTATTCATTCTGAGAAATATTTACTAAATTTTCACTAATCTCAGAGATTTTCTTTTAGAGTCGCCACCCAACAATATTTAGGAATGAATGAATACTATAAAATTTTGAAAACTGTAACTGATATGATATTTTAATCACTCGAGTCCCCAGTAGAGTTGCCAATTTGTTAGGGTTTTTTCTTGCAGGGCCTTTAAAAATGCTTGAATACTTAAATAACTCTATGACTCCCAATGCTTTTAATACTCTGACTCAAGCAAGAGAATACACTAATTGATGAGGTATTTTGATAACACTGTGGATATCTATTATCACCTCCCTCTTTTTTGAGATCCACTGACTCAGGCACGTTTTACCTATGATTGATTATTGACTAGACAGTATCTTTAGAGTGGATTTTACTTATGTGCTAAATGAACTATTCTTATATGGATATATAAATGACAATGCAAATAACTATGATTATTTTGAGGAAGAGCTTAACAATCCAAATCATTATCTTAATGATGAAAGACAACAACATAATAAGGAATTTCATCTTTCTTTCCTTTTACAATTCTAATGAATTTAGGAGGAATAACCTATTTGATTTTCTCTTTAAGAAATCAACAAACTCCAACTGTAATCTCTTTGAATACAATTGATTTTAAATATATACTCTAAAGGTAATTGATTTTGAATAGTATTAGATATTTTGGATAATGATGGATTACCAAACAAGTTCCTAGACCAGTGCCTATCCTTGGGCTACAGAGTCAGAATATATAAATCCATAGAAAAAAAAAAAAAGTACTGTAAGATGCCTTACAACCTACATACAACTCAGGTAAAGTGCCTAACAAATTACACTGTCACTCCCACAATATTATATCAAATCTTCAATTACTAATGTACTCTCTAAAAGTACTCACAAGGTTTAATTCTCCCCTTAGAAGAAACTTGCAAATAATTAAATAGCTACCTTGTAGCCAATATTCTTAACATGCCTTACAAATTAAACATAAAAGATTACACTCAATAAGAAAAGAGACAATAAAAATATGGAATAAAGATGCACTGTATTTTATTCATAAATTTCTGCTTCAATACATATCAAGGTTAAAAGCTCAAAATCACAAACTGAAATTATTACTTTTGATCTATATATAGGTCTTAAACCATCTTTTAATCCTTAAATCAAGGATGCAAAAAGCTTTGGATGGTTTAAGGAACCTAACCCTAAAAGTACAGAAAAGACAAAAAACAAGAATGTTCAAGCGGTGGGAAGACAAGAATAAGGGATGAAATCTGATCTTCTTTTGTCTTCACATGAATTCTGGCACCTTTGTCTGATAGTGTTCAGGATAGTATGTAATATTTGTATTGAGACTAAGCGAATACCATTTCAGGCTAACCTACACTTGTATTTTATAATTACTAACCTCATTGTGCTCAATGATCAGGCGCCATGTGTTCCTTCCTATTCTTCATCCAGGATTTCTTCTTCTATTTCAACAGGCTTCTTTTTCTTTGTTTTTGTCTTCAAATCCCATGTTGTCACATCCTCCTCTATAGGCCAATTGAAGCTCTGAATACTCTGTAGTTTTCCTTTCTATCTTTCCCTTCTGACATCCAATATATTTTTGACATCAACTAAGAATTTATTAATGTCAGTTTCTGCTTTAAAAGCCTCATCTAAAATTTTATTAAAACCTTCCAAATCAAGATCAAAATCTATAATAAATGCCTCTTTACTAGGTAGTCTGCTGTAAAATTCATTTCTCCAGGCCCCCAAGGCCTTAATCTGATCATCTTCTCCCTTTAGTGGAGGAACAAATCTATTGAAATTCGGTCCAAACAAGCTCATCTTTGCCTCTATCTGATTTAACTTACCTTTAAAGAAAGGTAAATTCACATTTAGTTTTTTGATCTCATCTTCTACCTCTGTCACAATCTCTAGAAAATCTAGCCTATGTGGTTGTAAAGAAGCCAACCTTTCAAAAAGCTGTATTCTAGAAAACCATGTTACAAAGTAAGGGCTTAAAGTAGAGATATACCCTGTTACCTCAACATGTAAATTAGGCAATTTATTGTATGCATTCAGGATTATATCAGTTTTATCTTTTAAGATATCAATCCTATGTTGAAGTATATTCAACAATAAATTTATGGAAACTTCATTATCCTTCTTTGACATATCATCTATTTTTACTTCTTCCCCTGTTTCAACCTTTTCTTCTATTTGTAGAGTTTGTTCTGAAGGTACATAAACCACTTCTAGCTTTTCACACAATTTTTTAGTCAATTTAGCAATTACCTTATCTTGCTGATGAATCTTGATGTGACACAATTCTCTATCTTTAGCCAGGGTACTAGCTTCCTCTATTAGGAAACCACATTTCTCAGACAATTGCTTTGTCTTATCTTCATTCAAATGTGCCCAGTGTGTTATTATTTGAGATATTTCCAGATCACTTGTGTTTTGGACTGTCCATACCATTTGGTTTCCCACCATGCTCTCTTCAATATTTAGCAACTGAGGCTTCTGGTCCTTAGGACATAGACTCCACATGGGAAATGCTTGGGAATTAGGACTATATCCAAATCCCTTCATCATATCACCCATTTGAATCTCAGTGGTCATTTTAAAATTTGGTTGATTTCTTATTTGATTTATTATAAATGCTGAGGCTAAATCCTAGCATTCAGCAAGCAACATACCAGTTTCCAACACTAATTTTATGGCTTCCTCAGGAGTGATGTCTTCAGTCTCAGTATCATATGACTGTAAAGCTAAAAGAGCCTCATTTGTTACTGCTTCTTCAGCAGCTATTCTCAATTTCTCTCGGATCTCTTCCTTCTTTCACCATCTAAGGAAATCCTTAAATTCATCAGTTTTAATGAAATCATCATCTTGCAATAATTGCCGCTAATGGATCAATCTCTCTTCTATACATGTTCCAAGAAGCAATTCTATGTTTTCTTCTACTTCTTGCTGCAGTTTATTTCTTTTTCTGATTTCCTTTGCTGTTGTTGATCTATATGAGGTGGACTAATATATTCCTCTTCACTCTCACTTTCATATTCAGACTCTGAATATTCAAGTTCTTGTCCTCACTTTTTTAAATCAAAAACTCTATCCAATTGTTCATAGAGTGTGTAAAAATTGTCTAGCATAGCTTTGATTTTATCAAAATATGGCAAATCAGGGTAAAAACCTCGAAAGGCCAATCCATTTCTTTTTATCTATTTTTCTAAATTCAATAGCTCTTGGATTTTTTCTCTTTTATTCCTCACTTCTTCTTCATCAATTATATTCCTAGTAGCATCCTCCTCCACACAAAGACCATGCACATATGTATTTGGTATGGTAGGAGTTAGGAGTTTCTTATCTCCTGCAATGAATCCCTCTGGATCAATATAGCTATACAATGCTCCTCCCATCTTACAGCTTTCCAACCAATTGCTTACTAGATCAATAGCACCTTTTCCAATTATAAATTGAAAGATCTTGAATTTCCTAGGGGTTAATGTCCCCTTCCTATGTGGTGCAAAGTGTTCATTATCAGTTAATAAAAGTTGCCAAATAAATTCCATTGCTACAACTCTTGTTGGTACATGATATGGTAGGACATGGGGAGGATGTGTGCATCCATACACTCTAATCATAGTGAAATTCTCTTCTAAAAATAATTCTCCCCAATTGTGGTCACCTTTCCACTTATCAAAATATTCACATGGTCTCAGTAATTGTAACACCTTTACTGGAAGTCTAGTCTTGTTGACACCCAAGCTCTACATCAAAGGATAGACAATCCAATTCTCAAATCCACAGAAATCACAGTCCTTGGAAGTGAAATTCCATATCTTGATCCAAAATTGGACAGGATTATGCCGGTCATGAAAAATTCTCTAGGGATTCATATTGTTTACATCCATGATGCCATAATTGAAATGCAATAGTAGATGCATCAGCATAGAATAGTGTAAAAATTTAGGATCTTTATCCTTCTTCTGTATAGCTACAACCCCTCATGCATCCTATCAATGATGTATTGAATGTAGTCATAGTTGGTAATGGAATGCACATCTTGTAAATTGAAAACCATCATCAAAATCCCAGCATTTATCATCTTAGCTCCTCCATCCCTACCCAGCACCTTACACAAAGCATATGCAATGTATTTGATATAAAAATGTAAATCCTTGAAATAATAAGGTGCAGTTCCTGGTAAAGGGACAATGTGGTTTCTAACCTCCTTAAGGATATGTTTCTATAATTGATTTCTAGCTATCCTAGGCTATAACCTATATCTTTCCTCCTGCTTTGTAATATTAATCTGAGTGGACATGGAACTATACAAATTGAAAGCTTGCATAAAAGAATTCCTATTCAGAATTAACAGTGCAGTACCATCGTTCTTTTTAATTGTCCTTGACAAGGAGTCATAATGGTTTACTAGACCTAGAAACATGTCTACATCTACAAAGACATCAGGAACAATCAACCTAGCCAAACCACTAGTCCAAGGGTTTGATATTGGTATGGCCTTATCAACTTTCTTATAAAAATAATTGTAAAGAGAAAAACTTGTAGAACCTGGTGTATGGGCATCCCTGATATCACAGTATTCATCTACCAATATGTTGGAAGTTTCCCTCTTGTTTTGTGTAGACCTAGGTAACAGCTTCAAAAAATCATTAGAGAAGTTCCTTTTTCCCTTAGCATCTTCATCCACCTCATCGCTCTTCCCACTAGTAGATGTCACACTAACTGCTTTACTCATTTTGTTCTATTTTCCACTTCCTTTTCACTGATATTGGAACAAATCTTCTCTTAGGACCCCCTACCTTTTTCTTTGCACTAAAGACAATTCAAGAACTTTGAAAACTGAAAAATTACCCTGAAATTGATAAAAACTTTACTGAATCAACAATTCCTTCTTCTTAGATATAGAAAACCTAGCAAATTTTCCGCTCTAAAATTTTGGATGTATGATGAATGAAAATAAACCTAAGTTCTTCCCTTTATGGTAATTTTACAAAGTACTTAACTCATCATTGAAGAATCAATCAAGTCAACCTTCAAGTTTACATGCTTTGATATTAATTGAATTCCTAGTCGTGCCTCATGAATGTGATAAGAAATTGAATTCAAATGAGTACTTCTGAGAAAAACCCTTATAAAATTTGAACAAAATCACATGTTTTGATATGATTGGCTCTTTATCAGACATCTCAGCTACCTTTTTCACATAGTGATTAATATCTTGTATTTCTATTGGACAATGAATCTCCATGTTGTCATGTCAGCAACTGCCATTTAATATCACTTTTCATATTTGACGACCAAGTGACTATGCATTATCTCCTTGTCGCTAATCAAACCCCTTAAATCTCAATTCTTCTAGAGATCTAGCGACTGCATGATTCTCTTCACCTCAGCTTAACCATGGTTTAATCCTAGCGATCATGTGACTAAAGGAATCCAAGTCGCTAGAAGAATAGCCTACCTCAAAGTTTATTCAGAGACCCCATGACTATGGTTACTTTTTTCATCTATTAATCTCTGATTGCTAAGTCTCTTGAATTCTCTTTTCCCTTTACGAGACCCTATGACTACCCTTAGTCACTCAATCACTGAATAAATCTACTCTTTGATATTTCCTTTCGAGACTTAGCGATAAGGTTCATGAAACTTTATTTTATCTTTCAATTTGGAGACTACGCGACTAAAGATTAATCTCACTGTCGCGAGAATATTTTACTTTGTTAAAATTTTATAGACTCAATGACTACCATTGATCTTATCTTATTCTGAATTTGACAGATTTGCCAAGTCACTGAATACATTCTTGAAACCCTAAATCTTTTAGAGACCACGCGATCAATGCTTTTTTCTTCATTCACTTTGGACACACATCTCATCTTTATTTGTTTGTCTCTAAGTCGCTAGAAGAATGCTGACCTATCAAGTTTGACCAGCGACTACCCAAAAACCATATATTTTAATCTATAGTTTTGTCACCAAGTATCTAAACCTTTTACTTAACTGACCTTTTATCTAGAGACATGGCAACTGAAGTCTTTTAAATTTATCGCTAACTGTGTTCTGATCTGGAGACCTCGTGACTAAAGGAATCGCTAAGTCTCATGATAATTTACTAACTACAAGATACCATGCATGACACCATGACTTAACTGTTTATCTCCATGTCTCCAGATCATATTTTCCTCATTAGGAGACTTTGCGACTGATGCTTTTTGCTAAGTCTCATGACTTATAAGGTATATTATTTTCTTTTTAGAGACATCCCGACCAAAGTGAATCGCTAAGTCTCATTATGAAATAGAAAATTTGTTTAATATTAGGAGACTAGGCGACTAACCTTAAAAAGCACATGACCTTTTTATAACTTAAGCTTTTCAAAAAGTAACTCAAAAATATAAACTAGATCAACATATCTAGGGTTTTTTTAACACTTTTGCATATAATGAAACCTAAGATAGGGTTTTTTACCATTTCTCTGGATTCTGATATGAAAACAGGGAACTTTCTCAGGGGCCTTGCAGCTTTGGACACATTTTTCAAAATTTGTGCACTTCTCAGTCATGAAGATATCAAAATTTTTATGGTAAACACCAAAACTTGGAATACAACCAACAACCCCCTTTAAAATCTCAACCCATACAGTATTCCTTTTATTTGGAAAGAAATATGTTTCTCATGGCATCCTAATCTGCTATAGCATTAGCTTCTAGCCCCATGAACCACCTTAGAGAAGCCTCCTTAAGAGTAGATGGAAAAAAATTTAGCTTATGGGCATCAGTGGTGTAATCATAGCTCCTACAAAGGATATCAAACTCAAAAAGGAAAGTCTCAGGGTCTTGAGTGATGAGGCCATAAAATTTTGGGAGTGCGGAGGTAGGTATGTTCTTGAGATTATGATTATCATGCTGAGGAGGAATGGGGAAAGGAAAGGTAGGCTCAGCCATCCTTAGGGGAGGACCTAGCTATTGTGGTTGATAGATGACAAGGGATAAAGGGTTGCCTTGATACTTAGGTTCATCAAACAGGTCATGCAAATGTAGTGATCCCTTAGAGGATGACGACGAAGATATTTCTCATTGGGCATCATCAAATGGTTTTTTGAATGGGTTTTCTTCTTCACTCTCAACTCGGGGTTCCTTTGGCTCGGGATTAAAAATATCAAATGTTTCTACCTGGTGATTGTGAGTAAGAAATCTCCCATGAGGGTCTCTTCTTCTATACATAAAAGGAATACTTGAAACTCAGTCCTAAATTATAAAAATTGGGAACATGAACACCAAAGTAAGTTTGAACTAACACCATCCCTGAAAATGGTGCCAAAAATGCTTGGCTAAAATATTATCTTAGAGACCCATAGCATTAGACTGCTTATTTCGGGACTAGACACCCTAAATGTTGCTAATTAAATCATTAAGTCTCATTTAGTTATCAACCAGGGATGTAAACTTGGAATGGCATTTGCAAAGTATATGCTTCAAATTCCATTGATTCTCATGGCTAAACCTATGAATTTGAAATGCATTAAGCTTAAATAAATCTATGCTAATTCAAATAAATGCTCTTACTATAGGAAAATAGTAATTATGGATAGGAACTGCTCTACCCACCTATGCTGCAAGAACAGTCTACTAGTTCTATTACTAGTGGCTACAGGAGAAAAAGAGTTCTATTTTACTTCTCTAAAACAAGGAAATGAATTCTACTCTAACAAGGTAATTCACTCTTCAAGTGGGCCCTCTTGGATGAGTGAATAGAAACACAATCAAGATATCAGAATTGAGCTCAACTTGTGCATTTTATTCATTCATGGAAAATACACTGGATAAAATAAATGATATAACAATTGTATCAACTTCTATTCAGAAAAGAAATACTAACTCGACTAACTCCAAAGAGTTATAATAGTCATCTTATTTAAAGGAAATCTATAACTACTCCCTAAATCTAAGATCAATCCATTAATGAGGATCATTACAAATTCATAATGCTTCATAACAGAAATATCAGCCATAGAGAATAAGTCTTCCAAGAATATAGTATGTGGTGCCTCTAGGTCCACGTGTTATCTTTAACAGGAAACTGAATTGACTTGTTCTTCCTGCGAAGATCTTGCAACAACTCCTTAACTTACTTCAATCGCTTTCTCGACCTCTTTGACATGATGGCATGTTTGCAGCAATGACTGTCTTTTGAATTCTTTAGCATCAGGATGTTGATCTTTAATTCACCATGACTGATCCCTGCAACATAATCAATGCACACACAACCTCCAAGACATACATATTTTCATCATTAATATCAGGAAAGAAGTATTAGATTCCAATTAATACTCTTGCAAGGCATATGGCTACAGGAAGGAAACTACCCATAAACATAGAAGAGGAAATAGGATCATTCATTAGCATATAAATACTGCATCTTATCATTTTATCCATTAGTTCCAAGCAAATATACTATGTTCCCTTTTCATCCATTTTACTACTTATGTCCTTACATATACAAAATATACATATAAAACCATAAGTTTAAGTATCTGTTCTCAAAGTAAATAGCTGGAAAGAAAATAAAAAAGAATTTGAAAAGATGGTCTTTAAGGAGGCCCATCAAGGTGTACCTGCCTTGGTTTTATAGAGCCATAAGTGCAGAGGGAAGTTTTGACCCTATAGTTTGTCTAGTTATCTTACAGATCTTTCATACTTGGAGCTAACCACTCCTAACATCAGTCTTAAGATATATTGGTAGTTTTTTATAGCATAACACTTTCAAACACAAACAAGATGATGACTCTGCTTGGGACAGTGTAGTAAAATTGTCATAACTGGCTAGTAAGTTGATCATTGGAAGCATAGAGTTACTCAAGTTCGGTCTTTTTTCATTTCTTTATCTTGAAGACTTCTCTATTTTCATTTTTTCATATTTGTTAGTGTTGTGATCCTAACTACTGTTGGGTGGCGACTCTAAAGTATTCTCTGTAGCAGGATGAGCATTAAAAATCAATTTTTCACGCACTTTCCATCATGAGTTATAGAGGCACCAAGTCTTGGTCAAAGTGACATCCTGAAGATAGGTTAGGAAATGGTTTCCCAACTACATCCAAGTCTGATCATCCTAGAAGAGAAAGGGATACCATAGGTACCCCTCAAGATGGAGGACAAATGAAAGACATTAGGTAAGAAAGACCAGTCCACCATAGTCATGAAGGGAATGTATCATAATATAAAGAGTTTATTGATGAGAGACTAGGTACCTATAGATATTATAGTTCTCCTGATGACAGAGAGGAAGAGGAATCTATTTCTACTCTTATAGATCCTGGTAGTATGGCTGCAAAACTTGCAGAATTGGAAAAAATGATCTGGGAGAAAGTGGCCATAAGATGATAAGGAGAGAAGGAAAAGGAAAATAATATTAGAGAGGATCAGTTTTTCCTTCAACAAAGAATGGGAAGATTATTAGAGTTGGAGGCAATGAACTATGCTAAAAAGCCTCAGAATTTTGAATAGGAACCTGTCATTCAAATGGTTAATCATCAAGGTCCTAAAGATAAGGGAAAGAAAGGAATGGCAATGGTTTCAACAAATGAACCCAAAGTTTCAAGGTCCCATTAGATCTAATGTCTAAATTGGACATGGATCTTCAAAGAGCTAGAGTTGAAAAGGAGATCATAGCTAAAGAACTTGAGAAGGTAGAGTTGGAGGCTGCTACTTTCAAGATGAAGAAGAAGGCTAATTTTCTTTGACAAACAACAAGGCCTATTCATCTTGGTGCTGAAAAATCTACAACATCAAATAATAAAGCCTCTACTTATCAATACAACACTAAATTTTAAGGAAAGTCCACTCATGCTAAAAGGTACAAACAAATTTTATTTCCATAACATCCTTGGTTATCCTAATGTAGTTCTAAGTGAACTTAGAGATAAACTTCCCAAATTTGCTGGGAATAATGTAATTACATGTGAAGAACACTTTAAAAAATTTAAGGACATGATGGATGATTGTGGCATTGTGCATGAGTATGTATTAACAAAAATTTCTATTCAATCTTTAGTACAGGATGCTAGGGACTGGTTTACAGGGTTAAACTACAATTCTATAGGGTCAATAGATGAACTGGTTGATTGCTTTAAGGAGAAATATGGTGATAAGACAAATGATGGATTCATGTTGAATTAGTTAAACAATATAAAAAAGAATCAAAATGGAGATGTTGCAGAGTTCAACATAAGATTTCAAAGAGCTATGCATAATCTATTCCAAGTTTTGAGACTTGATGACAAGGTTTGTCTAGCTACTTATCTTAACGCATTTGATTCTAAGATGGGATACCTCTTTAGAGATTAAAAAAATCCAAAGACTATAAGAGAATCTTATAAAATAACTATCAATATAGAAATAAATCAGAGGGTATCTGGGAAGTTGGGTAGAAGAGATGATTCGAAGTCTGCAAGAAGGGAGTTGGATAAAGCTTCAAATGCTAGCCCTAAGGAAGAGGTCAATATGAAGAAGATTCTAAATGTTATAAAAGATTTTAAAACCAGGAGAGAAGAAGAATCCAAGAGCTCCAAGAAAAAATAAGCAATCCTACAATAATTTCAGCCAGCAACCTAGGATGAAAAATTACCCATACAATACCAAATAGAAGGATGGAAAGCCTATTATCCCACAAAGGAAAGATAGACCTAATATTAGAACTCTGGACCCTCTTCAGAGAAATTTAACTAACATGTGTAGAGAAGATTATTGGTGGGATGATTGTGAATCTCCACACAATCCAGACAATTGTGTAGTTTCTCAGAAGATGTATCCAAATCAATCCAAACAAGAAAGAGAAGATGATGAAAAACTATATGATGTTCTTGGGAATGCAATGGCTTATGTAGATTTGAAAAGTGAAGAATTTGATGACCAAGGTAAAAATTAGGAGTTGTCTTCATCAGATGAAGAGGAGTTTGATGATTAGGATCACAATCAAGATATGCTTTCATCTGATGAGAAGTAAGTAGACATTGATAAAATAAGGTGTAATGCTACAAGGGGAAAAAAATTTTTATGGAGAGAATAACTTCAAATGGAGAAAGGGCTCATATCACAAAAAACTTGGTTGCTCAAGGATAGAGTAACTATAATCTAAGGAATAGGATAGTTGGTAATGTAGATGGCAAACCATCTGGCATGTTCATTACAGATACAAAAACAGGCCCCAAGAAGACACTAGAAAAAGAAAAAATCATGAACGATGTGAAGAAGATAAAGGTGAAAACGAAGGATAAACTGAGTGATCCTAGTATTGTCTGAAAGATTAACACAAGGATGCCAGAGATGAATGTTTCTTCTATTTCATGATTGATTTAGGAGCTTCTAACAAAGTTATGCCTGTAGAAATAATGAAATCAATGGGACTAGAGGTAGATACTCCTGTAACCACCCTAATTTGGTTTTCTCTGACCATAGACCCTATTTTCCCTAAGTGTGATCATACCCCTAATTATGTCAAGACAATTCTTCAATTTATTGGCATAATTCATAAAATAAAATTTAATCTCCTATGTGGTTTTAATGACTAAATCAAATTAATTGCCTTAGCCAATTAAATCAAATAAATCAAAACAATTGAATTAAATTAAAAACAATTCAATTAAATCAAAACAAATCAAAATATGGATAAAGTAATTAATAAAAGGAATTAAATAAATCCTCAAATTACATTCCTATTTACAAAAGGGAAAGTCAATTCCCTAACCAATGGGAGTGAAATCACTTGGATCACCTCACATGGATCACCAAAGATTGAATCTCCACCTCTCTTCCACTTTCAATATCAACCTCTCATTCACCTAATTCTTCTATAAATAGAATGAATTTTAAGCTTAATGGGCCCCTAATTTTAGAAGTAAACTTATGCTACTAGTATTCTTAAGAGTCTTTATGCATTTTAGATCAAATCTCATTTGCATTGTTATAATCTTCAATTTTAGAACTAAAATGAATCATTTCTTGAGCATTTAGGCTTGTTTTCAATTGAATCTTCCATTCTAGGCTGTATATGTCACTGACTAATGCATAATCTGAGGGAGATTATTGCATTCTTCATACTCCTCTTATATAGGAAGCAATAATTCAGTTTTAGTGTTTAATTCTATGGCTTATTCTATGTTTTTCACTAATGTAATGACTTATTGAAGTGTTGTGTTGTAGCTTGCAGGAACCACAAAATAAACACACATTTTTGGCACCCACTATGGGGCAGAATCTCAGATTTTACCTCATTTATTATTCATTTTTAGCTAATTTCTCTTCTCTATTTGCAGGTATAGAGTCATATTTTGTGCTAAAGGCTTGTTTTCAGGAAAGGGGATTATTTTTAGGAAATAGGCTTGCATCCTAGATTTCAGAGCTCACATATAGGGAAAATTGAATCGCATCTAGTAAAACATCGCATCTGGTTAATTCTAGATCATTTTTAGGAAATATAGTCACAATTAGGAAAATAGGACCGCATCTAGTTTTAAAGGTTGAAATTTGAAAAACCTAACCACTAACCTTTGCATGTTTTCTGTCTTTATTGTTTAAAGAGGCTAATAATTGTTTGTAGATTGTTGTTTATACCCTTTTTTATCAAAAAGGATGGAAAATGGATTGTTACTTTGAGCTTTGCAAAATTTCATAGATTAAATTTTTCTAAGTTATTCAAAGTTGCAAATTAAAACACATTTTCTAATCATTTGTTAAATCAATCAGATTAGTATGCTCTTTTCCTTCAAGGAAAATCATAAAATCAAAAGATGGTTTAAAACTTGAGAGGAATTTGGAGTAAATGAACAAAGCAAACAAACTCATTGTTTAATTCATTTTGGAAAAGTAATTGAACAAGAAAATCATTAAACTTTGTGGGACTAATTCAACAAGATTCACAGTTTAAATTTCCCTTTGGATAAGTAATTGAACAACACAAGTCACCTAAATTTCATGGGAAAAAAGAACCTCATTGTCTAAATTTTGGATTCATAATTGAACAAGCAAAGCATTAAATATTGTGGTCAAAGAGAAAACAAACTTTTCTTTCAAGTACTTGTGCTTTCATTAACTTAGGAATATATTAAATCAATCTTAAGCTTACTTTTTAGTCTCACTAGAGGATTTTCTCTTCCTTCCAAGTGGGGGAGTCAAAAACTTAATACGGGAGATTGAGTTGTGAGTGAAGTGGTTGAGGGAATGAACAAGTGATTGACGTGTTTTGGGATAAAACAACATGGAATAGGAGAGTATGCTCTTCTTCTTTTGAAGAAGTAGAAATATTGAAATCCTAAGCTTGCCAGTCCTTTGTATGCTTATTAAACATTAGAGGGCCTACTGGTTGAGGAAAAAATCTCTCAGGAACAACCCAAGTGAGGAAAGGTTTTATGCCAACCCTTCCAACTCACTATAAATAATTGCTTCCTTATAGGCCAAAACCTCGGAAGATGAAGCCAGTTTTGTTCTTGGAATTATGACATCATTCCTTGGACATGCTTGGGTATGTGTGGAGTGGAGCCACTTGAATTTTGCTTGCAAGACTACACATATTTGAGTTCTCATAGGGCTACACACCTCAATTTTTCCTTGTGAATTTCTATGGGAGACGGTTTTGAATGGATTGCCCCATCATAAACAACAACTTTGTAGTCAAACTACCCAATTCATCCCCAAAAGGGTGATAATCTTTGTGTAAGGAAAAAAGTAATTTCCCCAAGATGCTCATCATTTTGTGCCCTCACTTGCATTTAGAGTCGGATAATATGGCATCATGACTGGATCCATTGCATTCTTGGTGATGGCTATATTCTGATTAGCATTTGAGTGTGTACTTGAGTCAAAGAGCAAAGATTTTCATCCTCTACTTAGAAAATAGGAAGTAAGGACGTGTTTGTTCACCTTTAACAATGCAAAAATGCTTGATGTATTTGAATTCTCATTAACAAGATAAATCATTCAAAAAAGAAACAAAATTCAATCCTCTAGCTACATATTGTATTTTTCACTCACTGGAAAGTCTCAAAAATAACCTACTATCAAACAAATTTGCACAAACTTCAAGACAAATCAGACAAAAACTTGACAAAAGATCACCTTTAGTTTGTCCTGGCTTGCATCTAGTTGTGCAAACTCGCATTCAGTGTGCTAGCTCACATCTGGTAATTCTTGTATCTCTTATAGGGAGAAAGGTTGCATCCAGGTTACTTAGGCTCGCATCTGGTTTTACAAAAGCTCACATCTGGTCTTTTCTAGCTTTCCTATAGAGTGTCGTATCCAAAATAGAGAGTAGTTGCACAATTGTTTCTCAAATAAAATATTTATTTGGGTACCCTGTTGGCTCCTTAGACTGACCCTATTGGTTTTTCTGGTCTCTTTGTTATTTTTAATTTTTTTTTCAAGTCTACCTTTCATGTCATTTTGGGCTCTTACAATCTATCTCAAAACGTGTGGTCTATTCACTCTAAAAAACAACTTGATTCCTAGCTCATTATTAGGGCATTCTAACCCTTTGAAGCTCGAGTCATTTACCTCCATCAAACAACAAACAATCCTTACAATTTGGACACACTTACTTGGATGATTTGAGACCTCACTTGACACTATTGGGAAACTTTGGACATAGTTGAGATACAACTTCATTGTTAACACAAGACATAATAGGTATCTTACTGACAAATCAAAAGTACCTCCTAGATTACTAATTTTCAAAAAGGGGAGACATCTCGTAATCCTCTATTTGACACAGATTCACTCACACCTGAAATGGAAGCTCCTAGGAATGAATGGGCTAGAGCCTTTGAGGAATACAACAATGACAAGAAATGAAGACAAGAAGACTCTAGTAGTGAGGAAGAAATTAACATCACACACCCTTTTTTTGATTTGGAAAGTGACAGAGACATTCCCAAAGAAGAGTACAATAGACTCAAACAAATTAGGAAAGTCCAAAGAACATTGGAAAATATAATTGGTGAAGACAAAGAGAAATAATTTTTCCATTTAGCATCCATTGGAGTAAAATTACCTAAAGATTATGATGTTGAAAGACTAAAGGTAAAAGAGATACCAACCCCTATCTCTATTCTCACCAAATAACTAACCTTGATACAAGATGAACTTGCAAAACTCAATCAAGAGAAGGTTAAACCCAAAACAAAATACTCTTTGGACTCCATTTGTCCATTTCCATTTGACAAGAGTATTAACATGATTCCATTTCCTCCCAATATGGCAAGGCCCAAATATGACAAGTATAAGGGAGAGACTAATCCACATGACCATGTGAGAGAGTTTTGTGCTCTAAGAATTGAATACATGCATGAACCAACATACCTAATGAGGTTATTTCTGGGAAGCCTAGGCTGAAATACTATGGAGTGGTTCTCAAAACTCACACCTAAGGTGAAATATTTTGAGGAGTTGATACAATGTTTTGTCCAACATTACTCCTGCAATATACAATATGATGTAACCATGATGGAATTGTGTAATAAAAAACAAAAAACCGGTGAATCCTTTACACACTTTTTACAAAGGTGGAGGAAAATATTTGCAAGGTATTCAAGAGCTATTCCCGAATCAGAAAAGATGGGAATATTCATAAAGAACTTGATACTTGAATTAAACTATGCATTGCAAATGCAAGATTCACCTAGCTTTGATAGGATGAACAAGAATACCATCCGTATTGATAAGGTCATGTTTAAGAAAGGATAAATCACCCTTCAAAGTGATAACAAATATACCAACTATAACAACAAGCCTAAGTGGTGGAAAAAAACCAAGAATGTTGTTAAAAATGGAGTGGTAGATGCATCTAATGCTAATCCTAAACCAACATTGTTTAATCTAACAAATAGCATGCAAGAAAACAAAGAAGCCAAGGTAAAAACCACAATACCTAAAGAAAACAATGACAACAAAAAGAGTGGGCCATGGACTTCTAAACCTCAACGAACATTCACTCCTTTGGGTGAACCTCTTGAGACTTTTTTAAAGACACTCTCAGAAAACAAAGTTCTTACCATTCCCGATTCAAAACTATGGGAACTAGAAGTGAAACTGAAGTGGTGGGATGATAAATCCTATTCTGTCTTTCATAAGAACAAGGGACATAAGACCAATAACTATGTGAAACTTAAACATGTTATACAAGACCTTATTGAAGGAGGTAAAATCAAAGTGGAGGGACACACCACTAATGAGGACCACATTACATTCAACAAACCATTCCCTAATTATGAGAAAGGGGAAGAATCTAAAGGAAAAGGAAATAAATTAAACTATACCTACTCCAATAATTATATTGTGATCAACATGTTAGACATTAAATATGAATCCGTTAATGTAATCACTATCTAAGGTGTTAAAGACCCATATATAAAATCAAATGCAGTGACTCAAAGTTAAGCACAAGTCACAATAAAAGGACCCAGTTCCTCATCAAAACCATCAACATCTACCAAGGTACCTATTGTCACTATTCCCAAACCAGCAGCAACAAGACAAATAGTTACCATTCTAGCAGAAAACTATAATTTGGTGGATCAATTGCAACAAACCTCTACTCAAATTTCTATCTTTGAGTTACTTAAAATCTCTTCAGTGCATAGGGAAGTTCTTGAACAAGCCCTACATTTATAAAATGTGCCAAAAGACATTGATGTAGACAAATTCCAAGCAATGGTAAATCATATCTCAGCACCACACTATCTCTCTTTTTTAGAAGAAGATGAAAAATCATTGACACATCCGCATAACCAACCTCTACACATTGAAGTCCTTATTCATAAATCTTGTGTTAGACGTGTATTGATAGATGGAGGAATAGGGTTGAACATTTTTACTCTTAATATAATCATAATTTGGGTCTCTCAGAACAAACCATTGATTCAAGAAGTAAGATCACTATCAAAGCTTAGGATGAAGAAGAAAGATCCTCTAAAGGTCTCATTGTTCTAGCAATCAGAATTAGACTAGTTGAAAGAAATGTGATATGTCAAGTTGTAGATATACCCTTGGCTTATAACATACTATTAGGGAGACCTTGGATCCATGAAATGCAAGTAGTACCATATACTTACCACCAGTGTATCAATTTCCCACATAATGGAGGTGGAAGTAACAATTCCTGCAGATTCCAGTTATACTTGCAACAATGTTAAAGCACATAGTATGGTCCCTCATAACAAAAAAATTCCAAAAGATACTATACCTAAAAATACTAAAGAAATGGTTATGAGAAGCTTTTGAAAGACCTTAAAACTTGAAGGAACTAGTATGGGAGAATACAAACTAGACATGACCCCATCATTGAAAGAACTTTCAGTGTCTCCAAGATCTTATGGAAAGCCCTCCTCATCTTTCACACCCACTACATCTAGAGAACTAGAAATTCACAAAGAAACTCATATGGTTAAAGCATCTACCTCCCAAGAGGATGAAAAAGAAGAAAAAACAATCTTGGCTTGGCTTTACAAGGGAGAACCAAAAGAAAATGAGGTAAAACATGCAGAAATATCCCCAGAAAAGTATGGTAAAGGATATGACCTTCTCAAACAAATGGGATATAAAGGAAAAGGACCTTTAGGAGACAAAGGAAAGGGACTTGTTGAACCTATACACATGGAATTCAGAAATACCAAAGATAAAATAGGACTAGGTTTCAATAATAAATCTGAAAACCCTACTTCAAGAGATGGTCCAATCTTTGAGTAAGGAAGTGACGAAGAAGAAGAAAAAGAACTAGAACAATGGACCTATGAGAGATTATTTCATATTGGTATAGAGTATCTTGAATATCAAGGAGAAATATATGTACCTACCTTTGAGACACCACAAAAAACTCATGTTCCTTTATTGACACAAGCTACTATTCAAGAAATAGAGGAAACAAGAGAAGACACTCCAAAAGTTCCATTGATAGAAAAACCTACTAAAGATACAACCCAAAAAAAAGATTTATATCCTAACTGGGGGCAGTTGGTCACAATTTCACACATCCTAGATTTACCACACTTTGATCTACAAGTGGCTAATAGAGTACATCAGGTAACTATTGCCAAATTTCTAAATAGATCAGATGATGAAATAATAGACTCACATGATTATGAATGAGATGTCCTATATGGTGCTACCATGGACATTGGAGTAGATGTGATTCATAAGTTGGAACCAATATTTCAAATAGGAGAGAGTTCTAACACTTCCCCTAACACTACTGTTATTCGAGAATCAGATGAGATACCATTGCCTAGAATTCTTGATGAAGAAACTAGTGTTTTACTAGGTCTAGTGGATGTTTTGAGACTACAAGCAATGAGTTCCATTTTGTTGAGGGAAGAAGAAGAAATCTCAACTGATGAGTTGCTAGAGTTAGGTCCACATATTACTAACAATGACTCTATTAATAACGGTTTAACTCTTGATGATATAAATGCTATAGAAATTGACCTAACAAGAACATTATCAAAATCCTACATAGAACTATGAGTAAGTCTGGCACAGACTAGAATTTACAATTAAATTCAGCACTTTGGGCCTACAGAACAAGCATCAGAACACCAATTGGAGCCATGCCATTTTCCCTAGTCTATGGTGGTGAGGTAGTATTACCCATTGAGGTTGAAATCCAATCTTTGCAGGTATCTTTACAAGGTCTTGTTACTGACGAACAATACCACATTGATTGGGTAAATTATTTACACTTGATGAGTGCAGGAAAAAAACATTTGATCATCTGAAAGTGTACCAAAAATTCATGTGAAAAGGGTACAATAAAAAGGTCAAACCATTACACTTTCAAGTGGGGGATCTCATTCTGAAAGAGAATCATAAGAACCAACCTAACAGAGAATAGAAAGGAAATTTTGAACCCAACTAGCTGGGACCTTATGTCATTACTACTACTTTTGGGACTAGAGCTTATCAGTTAGCTACACCTGAGGGAGATTTTCTTCTTGATCCCATTAACACTCTACATTTGAATTGGTTCTACACTTGATGTTAGGCTAACAGAGCCTATGCAGTGGAAATCTTAGAAAATACAAATAAAATCAGAAAATTGATCCTGAATAAATCCAAAAACAATGGAAAATGTCCCGAAAAAGGGTATCCTTGGTGAAAACTTGGAAAACAGGCATCTTGATACTACAAAAAAAATAAAAAATAAAAAATAGAAAAGAATTTGAAAAAGAGAAAAAAGTGCCTTGATGAAAACCTGGCAAACAGGCATCTTGGTAGCGAAAATAAAAAGCTTTTCCAAGTGGTCAAAACCTGGCAAACAGGTGTCACTCGAACTCTGTTCTATATCTATCAATGCACTAATGACACTAAACCTTCATATTTACACCTGTGCACTATTTTGTGACTTTGATTCCTTACAAATTTCCTATCCTTGCTTGAGATTTGTTTGCATTTGTGTCTTAGGAATAGTCATTCTGCATTGGGGGCATCTTTGCTAGCATGGTCAGTTCATGTCTTCTAGGTTGTCCTAAGCATCTTGTCTAGGATGGTTTTCCTCTCAAAATAGTATTTCTCAATACTTGCACTTAAATGTCACTATCACAAACAAAGGTGTTTTTTCAACACCACATACCTATAATAGACATCAAACTTGTGTTTCTCAATGCTTTAATCCACAACTTAAATGAATTAGTATTTTTCAACACTTTAATCAAACATGAACTAGTGTTTCTTAACACTTTAATCAATTAGTGTTTCTAAACACTACATTGGATTTCAATTACTGACAAAGTTAATCCCGCAGACACTCAAACATGAAAATGTATTTCTTTACATTCCAAATTCTGATTGTTGAATCTCTACTATGCTTGAAACATGAATCAACATTATTTCTCAATACTGGTTAAACACACAGTTTGATCTTGGCTTGATTATGATTCTTTTATGTTCCTATGATTTTTCGTACTAGGGGCATCTAAGCAATTATAAATTTTCATTCATTGATTCTCACTTGATGATTATTATGTCTTCCGAGTAACTCCATGATGTCTATTCAAAGACAAAGAGTCGCAATGATAGGGGGCATAATTTTTTATTGGTTTTCTGTGTATGGTGATTTTTCCAAATGATCCTATACATTTCACCTAACTTGGATGTTTATGGTAAGGGCTGCCAACAATGAGTGGATGGCCACATATATCTCGATCCTTGTTATGTGTAAACTACGGGGAGGTTGAAACAATTTCCTTGTTTGTTTTCTAAATCAGATTCTCACTAAGGTGTACGCTACATGATGTACCCAAGGATATGAATTTTCAAGGTCATTATGGGTCACATATCTTACATTACACTTAAAAAGAAGTTGATTCTTAATATTAAAAGGAGATAACTAACTTGTCATCCTGGCTTCTATGCCTTGATGCCTATGTTTATTTTTGACATTGCATCCAATACACAAAGTATTCATACTTTCATGATACCAGTGGGTATGAGTGAAATTCGTACTATCAGGTGATGTTTGTTACAACAAACGCCCAATGATGATAAAATGCTACAATGTATACAAAATTAGTGACAGTCCTAGGAGTCTTCATGTAGATGCATTTAAACAATGCATGATTCATTTAAAAAAAAAAGAATAGCATAAACAAAGGACTTGAGCTTAAAATAAATTCTTGATTCATCTAAAATCCAAGTTAATTACATACATCAATATTACTGATAATAATGTCATTGCATACCCATGACATACATTCGGTATTCATACATAAGAAAGTGAAAAGACAAAAACAAAGCATTCAAGCATTGCATTTCATTTTACATCCTAAGTGCATCAATACATTTATTTGCATAAAGAAAATCTCAAAAACATTCATTTACATATTCACTTAGAATCATTTTAAATACATTTATATCAATAATAAATCAAATGAGCATAAATGATGTCATCACATATCTAATCTAACTCATCAAGAGACCAAGATAAACATAATCACATGTGCATCAAAATCTAAAACATCTATCAAAGAAAGAGAACCCATGAACACATCAAAAATCAAGATCAACTATCTTAGATATATCATATATGGATCAGATAAAAAACATGGAACTATCTACAAAAGAGTATCAAAATATCCAGTGAATCCAACATACATGTATAAATGTCATCATACAAAAGAATTATCTCAGAAGGATCACGATATACAATATGACCTCAAAAGTATAAATAACATGCAGTATCAGGACTAACTACCACCCTCTCCCTAATCTGAAGGAGGAGGAGGAGGAGGAGGTGGAACAAATGGAGCTGGTGGTGGCATGGCCCCCTCAGACTGCTAAGCCAGGTGTGAAAAAGATAGTGCTCTTAACACTCAAGAATTGCAACATGATATAAACCAAAATCATAAGCTATTCTCTGTCCTTGATGTGTAGCTATCCAAGCCTGAGTTTCTCTCTCTTCCCTAAGGATATCACCCCGCCTCTCCCTCTCTTCTCTAAGCTTCTCAAGCTGTGTATCTCTTTCTGCAAGTAGAGCCTCCAAAGTTGTAATCCATGATCTAAGCTTCTCTCTCTCACACTCACACTGAGACAATGCATCTCCATCTCTTCCAGAAGAGTCTCTGCCTGTATCTCATCCAAAGGACCTGTCCTGTGTCCTTTCCTGCTAAGCATCCTATTGATGGTGCCTCTCTCTCTGCTGATATCTGGTCAAGAGTGGACCTAGATCCCGCTAGGGAGAAACGAATCTAAAGCAAGTCCACTTCTGACTTCCACTGGCACTCTCTCCACTACCCACCGCACCTCCACCCCAATCATCAACATCGTCCTGATCATTTGAACCTTGTTCCCTATCATGAGAAGGGCTCCTAGAATCTCCCCCATGTATCCCACCATCCCTACCTCCATATCTCCCCACAAATCCTCTCTCTCACTGCACTCCCTCTCACCCTCAGACATGACAATCATCAGTGGGATCATAATCTAGTGGATCCTTAATACGTGGAATGGTCTCATCAGGCACTGTGAACCGTGGAAATAGATAATAAAGCATCTGAGCATGTAATTCATCTGAACAACCTGCATCTTCTACCTTAGGCTAAAGATCCCAAGGTACTTACCAGAGGTGGGTAGTCAGCTAGACACTGATGTTGATGACCGAGCTCAAAATGATGCTTCTCCACGGGGACCACCATCTTCTCTGCAATGATCTCTGAATTACTAAGGTGAAAAGTGAAAATGAGTTAGTAAAAAGTGAATTTGGACCTATATATTTGACTTTTTGAGCTATTTAGGAGCCCCAAAACTCCTCCTAGACAACTGAAACTCATTTTGTTCTCTTTTTGACCAATCGGGAATGAAATCAAATGTGCAGACAATGTTTTACACATTTTAGTAAAAAATTTACGACAGTTACCCAAAATGTAGATTTGCTCCATATGTTTTGAAAATGATTCACAAGATTTATGCAATTAGTTTTCTAGGTTCCATATCATCAAATTGCATATTATTCATCACAAATATTGGTCACCATTATTTTATTAGCCTCAAAACTCACATTTTAACATGATTAACTTGGTAAAATTTTGTTTTCTCTATACACACCTTCATTTCTCCACTTCTTCTAAATTGATTCTTTCTCAATTCAATCGATTAATTCAAGTGATCCATCATTCTATAGAGGGATTTATTCATTTTCCTTTGATTTCATTTCTGAGGGGGCATGATCACACTCAAATCAATCAATTCTTGCTCGAAACAACATTAAAATGACTTCATTATCAAATAATTAAAGTCATGATAGTTCCTTGACTAAGTTGGGACTGTTGGATTGAAGGCTTTGGTTCTCACAAGCTGGATATCCTATGTCTACTTTTCTCAGATTCTTATTAAATCTCTTAGAAGCTTTGTACTGACCTTCATTTAATCAAGTTTGGATTCGGTATTATCAACTTTTGGACAACAACCAAGTTCAAAATTGGTATCTATAAGATCTTTTCTTATTGAACTTTGTTCGATCAAGTTCAAATTCAATTCTATCAGTTTAGTTCAATCAAGTGCGAGACTGATCTCATCAGACATTTCGTTCGATCAAGTGCAAAATTCTCAAACTTTCTAAAGTAAACATCAAAAACTTTCTTTGAATCAATGCGTTTCTCACACATCTATTCAAAGAGGGGAAAATGTAACCACCCTAATTTGGTCGGCTCTGACCATAGACTCTATTTTTCCTAAGTGTGATCATACCCCTAATTATGTCAAGACAATTCTTCAATTTATTGGCATAATTCATAAAATCAAATTTAATCTCCTAAGTGGTTTTAATCACTAAATCAAATTAATTGCCTTCACCAATTAAATCAAATAAATCATAACAATTGAATTAAATAAAAAACAATTCAATTCAATCAAAACAAATCAAAATATGGCTAAAGTAATTAATAAAAGAAATTAAATAAATCCTCAAACTACATTCCTATTTACAAAAGGGAAAGTAAATTCCCTAACCAATGGGAGTGAAATCACTTGGATCACCTCACATGGATAACCAAAGATTCAATCTCCACCTCTCTTCCACTTTCATTCTCAACCTCTATTTCACCTAATTATTCTATAAATAGAATGAATTTTAAGCTCAATGGGCCCCTAATTTTAGAAGTAAACTTATGTTGATAGTATTCTTAAGAGTCTTTATGCATTGTAGATCAAATCTCATTTACATTTTTATAATCTTCAATTTTAGAACTAAAATGAATCATTTCTTGAGCATTTAGGCTTTTTTTCAATTGAATCTTCCATTCTAGGTTGTATATATCACTGATTAATGCATAATCTAAGGGAAATTATTGCATTTTTCATACTCCTCTTAGATAGGAAGCAATAAGTTGGTTTTAGTGTTTAATTATATGGCTTATTCTATGTTTTTCACTAATGTAATGACTTATTGAAGTGTTGTGTTACAGCTTGCAGGAACCAAAAAATACACACATAAATCCTAATGGGAGGTGTCATGCAATGGATTCAAGGGAAGTGCATTTCATAGGTACTATTAAGGAATTTCCTTATACACTTGGTGCATTTATGGAAAATATATTAACAATGAGTGTTCTAGTAGTTGACACTCCACCTTAATATGGAATGTTGTTATCTAGGAAATGGAGTGCATCAATAGGGGGAAGTATCTAGTGTGATCTATCCTTTGCAACATTTGACATAGCTGGTAAAAATGTCAAGGTAGCCAGAGAGGTCATTTTTCCCCACATGATTGAGGAGAGTGAAGATGAAGCAATGAATTGTTTCTTGGATACTGACATTGGATCCTTTCAAGTGCAAGACAATAAAGTTGAGAAGGATTTCCAACATATGCTGCTATCAGAGGAGAAATACAATCTTGTAGATAAGAATGACTTATGGAAAATGCACTTTGATGGTGCAAAATCAAAAGAAGGAGCTGGTGTAGGAGTGTTACTAATAGCTCCCAGTGGTAAGACCTACAAGTTCTTATTTTTTCTACTATTTACTTGCACTAATAATATTGCAAAAAATGAGGCTTTGCTAATAGGATTGAGATTATCTTCAAGAAAAAAGATTAGACATATTAGAGTCATCGGGGACTCTGAGTTGGTTGTCTCTCAAATAAGATATAGATATGCTTCAAAGAATCAGATGCTAAAACAATATAGGAATGTTGTTTGGGATGAAATTGAAAACTTTGATGTATTTAGCATTGAATGGGTGGACAGAAACTAGAAAAAGATGGTAGATCTGCTGGCTAATATTTCCTTGAGGTCTAAAGACATTACTTTTGCAGGAATCTCTAGTATAGAGATTCAATCTAGACCATCCATCCTAGACAATGCTGAAAGTTGGCAAGTCTTTGATGATGATTTGAATATTTTGAGATTCTTATCTTGTGAATCAGATTTTGGTGAGAAAGAGATGGACTTTACTAGTTTTGTGGAGGCCATAGATGGAAAATATAATATTCTTGGAAGGGAGGTTCTCCATCTAAAGTCCAATAAGGTACCCAAAGGTTTGGTTGTACTTGAGAAAGATTTTGATAGAAAAGACAAGCCTTTATCTGCAATCACAGTCAACAAACTTGAAGTCTTGGGGGAGATAAAATTGGGGATAGATTAAGATCCTAAAAAGGTATATATTGGTAAGAAGATGTCCCCTAAGCTTACAGATTCATTGGTAGATCTTCTCAAAAAATATAGACATGTTTTTTCATGGTCTTATGATGACTTAAAGGCATATAGAGAAGATCTTCTCCAGCATGATATTCCATTAAAAGAAGGCACTAAGCCTTTTAGACATAAATTGAGACCTGTTAATCCCACTCTAGCACCCAAGATGCAAGATGAGTTAAAAAATATGAGGGATTCTGGAATTATAAATCCTATAAGGCATTCAACTTGGCTATCCAATTTGGTACCAGTAAGAAAGAAAAATGGAGATATTAGATTAAGTGTGGACTTTAGAAATTTAATTGTTAATTATTTGGAGGACAATTATGGATTTCCCAACATGGAAGCAATGTTGCAAAGAGTCATAGGGTCTGAGATGATGTCCATGTTGGATGGTTTTTGAGGGTATAATCAGGTCAAGTTAAAGGAATCTGAATAGTTCAAGACTATATTCACCACACCCTGGGGAACTTATGTATATGTCAGGATGCCCTTTGGATTGAAAAATTTTGGAGCTACTTTCCAAAGAGCCATGGATGTGGCATTTGCAGATTTCATAAACAAGTTTTTGGCAGTCTATCAAGATGATCTTACTGCTTAGTCAGAAAAATAAGATCAACACTATGATCATCTTGAAAAGATCTTTGTAAGAGCACTAGAGTATGGGGTTTCCTTCAACCCAAAGAAGTGTGTTTTTGGGGTAATAGATGGAAATATTTTAGGACACATTATCTCTAAAGATGGATTTAGAATTGACCCTAAAAGGGTGAGTACAATTGATAAACTCCCTTAGCCCAAAAATGTCAAGGGTATTTAGTCCTTTGGATAAGTGAACTTCTTAAGGAGGTTTGTTACAATTTTTTTAGAGACTAGTTTGCCAATCTCAAAGATGATGAAGAAAGGAGCCAAAGTTGAATGGACTCAAGAAGCATGTAGGGATTACTCAGATATCAAGTAGACTATCAAAGATGCTCCTATTTTGAGAACCCCTGATTATACCAAGCCACTTCAAATTTTCTCCTTTGCATCTTATAATAGTGTTGTTGCAGTATTATTACAGAAGAATTCAGAAGGCTATGAACAACCTATTTCTTTATTCAGTAAGTTTTTGCAAGTAGCAGAGATGCAATATGATATTATGGAGAAAAATTCCTATGCTTTGGTTAAGGCTGTTAAAGCATTTAGATGCTATTTGGTAGGATAAACCATAATTTCTTATGTGCCAAGTGTTGCTATGAAGGAAATTTTAGTGCAACAAGAAGTTTCATGGAGAAGATGCAGGTGGCTCAACAATATCTAAGAGTTTAATATTGACATCCATATCACTAAGTTGGTAAGAGGTCTAGGACTTGCTAAGCTCATGTCTCAAATAAATTTAGATACAAATCACATTGATATGTTAGAAGAGGAACAAAGACCCTACATTTGTGATATGGATTGTTCTGATTGGTAAAAACACATCATTCCATACTTGCATAAGATGGTGCTTCCCCCTGACATGAATGATAATAAAAAGAGAATAGACAAGTTGCATGCTCTGAAGTATGCAATAATTCAAGGACAATTATGGTAGAGGAGAAATGAAGGAGTATTTCTAAAATGTGTATATCATGATAGATCTATGAATCTCTTGAAAGAAATGCATAATGGTGCATGTGGTGGCCATTACATGGCTAAGACTACTACCCATATGATTATTAGATCTGGTTTTTGGTGGCCAACAATATTCAAGGATGCTCATCAATATGTTAGAAAATGTGATGCTTGTGGAGATTTTCAGGCAAGTTGAGGCACCTTTTTAGAAATGGGGGATGGATTTCATTGTAAAATCCCTAATAAGTATATTGGGGGTCATTCATGGATCCTAGTGACAACCAATTATTTTACTAAGTGGGTGGAAGAAATTCATACTAGAAGAGCCACAAGTAGGATTGTGATTGATTTTATGATGCAGAATATGTTGACTAGATTTGGTTGCCCAGAAATGATTGTGGTGGACAATGTTATGTGCTTCACATTAGATCAATTCACTGATTTTTGTTAGCAATATGGGATTTAGATCTCTTATTCTTCCCCATATCACCCCCAAGGCAATGGTTAGGCTGATTCCAGTAACAAGAGCATGATAAATATTATCAAGAGAGTGTTGGATGAAAACAAAAAGGCCTGGGATTCTAAATTGTAGATTTCTCTATGGGAAGATAGAGTAAGTGAAAAAGGCTATTGGATGTGCACCCTTTTACTTAGTTTATGGTACTCATGCCATATTACCACAGAATAACTTTTTGCAAATGTATAAATTCATCCAAGCATATGATGATGAATTAGAAGATGATATGAGGATCAAATTGGAGGATTTTATATAACTTGATGAGTCAAGAAGGGAAGAACATGATAAGAATGTAAGACTAAAACTACAATGCAAGAATATGTTTGACAAAAGAACTACTGCTAGGAAATTTGAATGTAATGATGTAGTTTTGATGTTGAATGCCAGAATAGAGGACAAAGGAAAACATGCCAAATTTGATCCTATTTGGTTAGGTCCATACATAATTCATAGTAGGTGGGGTTCTGATTCATTTTTTTTGAAGGACTTAACTGGAAATATTCTAGAATTGTCAGTTCATGGACAGTTCCTTAAGCTTTACTTTTCTTGAAGAGATAAAAAATCCATGAACAAGTAAGTTTGTAGATATTATTTCAGTGTTCTTCTATTTTAGGTTGGGTTTCCTTTTCCAATAGGTGGTCTGCTTCTCTCAGAAATCCTAAATCTTTGTTATGCCTACAAAAGGCATACATCCCCAGACCAAGCCACTTTTAGCCAATGCTAAATTTTACATGGTTCCAATATTTTTTCCCCTTGTCTCTGTAGTTAATCATGGCCTCTAGCTAAAACCCTATTTCAAGTCACTAATGTCTGAGAAATTACCATGTGCATTTTTTCATGTTTAATTCAATCTCTTAGTTGCTTAACCGAGATTGAATATTATGTTCTATCTAGCGACTTAGCACAGACTTTAGTCTCTTAGTCTCTGAAGAAAATTGCATATTCTATTTGCATCTTGAGATTTGACGTTGGCTATAGATTTCCTTCTTGATCCTATGGCTCACATTAAATCTCTGGATTAACTCAGGGTTTCACTAATCTTTCAGCAACTTAGAGATTGCTTTGGTCATGTAATCTCATGATGTAACTAAAGTTAAGACATGGTTGGCTTTTTCCATTAGTTGTGAGATCTTTGGATTGACTCAGGGTTAAATTTTATGTTCTGAGACTTGGCACAGGCTGTTGATGTCTTTTTTATCCTACGCTGTGCGTGAGATCTCCAAATCAAACTCAAGTTAATTAAAACATTTAGTGACTTCAAGATTCCTTTAGTTGTGTAATCTCCAAATGAACTTAGGGTCAGGGTGAGTTAATCCAAGGTCAAGTTAGATTTTTTCAAGAGAGAATTATAACCGTCCATTGAGATCAAGATATGTGGCTCATGTGTAATATCTAAATAAAGTCAAAGTCTTCAAATCTTTTAGAGATCTCTTGAGGGTCAATTATCTTGTCCTGATCCTATGGTTTGCATGTGATCTCATGATATAACCCAAGTTAAGTGAAATTTCTCGCAACTTGGAGACTACTCAATCACACAATCTCTAGATAAATCCATGGTTAAAGTTGTTGGGATTATTGGGGATTAGTACTGAGAGGGGAGGGGTGAATCAGTACCTATAAAACTTTTCACTCTTTTCACCTTTGATCATTAGTAATCATTCTTTACTATATTACCAACCATTACTTATGTTCTTTCTTATGCATGTAACATTACTTCATAATCTTTAATTGTTTGCAAAATTCATAGAAACATTCATGAAAGTAATAAATACATAACACAAGATATGATATCACAGAAAACTCCTGTTAGGAAGAAAAAATTGTGATGAAGATGGCACCCACAAAAATTCACTATATACAGAATGGAAGGGAGTTGGTAAAGGCTTACAATCGATCACTTATGATGATCTACCGTATTAGGAGTATTAAAGTGGAGACTATTTAAGATATAATTGTTAGACACACTGAGAGGGGGGGGGG
>MU225465.1:2978444-2990637 GCA_018584345.1 Thuja plicata
TCATATGTCACAATAGTGGCATCAATCTATTTGATGTTCTCATTGAGGACTGCTAAGGATGGTGCAAGTGCATTTCTTAACTGTGTTTGCCTTACCCTTATCTTGCTAATTTCTAACTTTGCTTTCTTAATTTTATCTAACTGCCCTTGGCAGACATTGTTACATATGTTCATGTCTTGCATCAAAGTGTCAACTGATTTTCTTATGCTATCTATGATTAGTTCTGCCTCTTCTACCTTCTTGGTGTGCTCAAAGGTGAGCTTCACTCTGTCCATACATTTAGCTACGACTCTCTTTCCTTTATCTGCCAATCCCTTCAATATAGATTGCTCAATCTTTAAGGAGTTCAAGTCTAAGGTAAAGTTATTTAACAAATCATCTAGTCTCTCCTTCTTGTATTCATCTTCTGCAATCTTAGTCGCAGAGTCTACTAAGATTATGAAGTGTGACTTGAAGTTTGACAAAATTTTGTCCACATCATCAACTATTTGGACTTTGGCTACTTTCTGGTCAGCCGGCACTAAGTCATTCAAAATGTTCACTGTTTCCAAAAAGTGAGGGTTCCTCATCACTTGTTTTTCCTTTTCTTTTTCCATAGAAAGAACGCTGATTTTGATTAGGTCTTCTTCTCCCCTTGCATCCAAACTTTCTGAATCAGGAGTTAACCTTGACAACAAGAGGTAGATGGTTGAGTGGATGGTGAGAATATAGTGTTCTGGCTGGTATCCATGCATTCAACCTTTACTGGTTTCTCTTTTATTGGCATCTTGTCACCTTGAGTATCATCTTGAGTATCTACATTTATGTCAACTTGATCATTGATGGGAACTTCATCTTGTTGTGTAGAGGTATCATTAGTGCACATTTCTTTAGTGCTTACAAATGCCTTATCAATTTTGTCCATATCTTTTTCACATGCATTCATGGATATCTTGACATTGTCAACTACTATAGTGTCTTCTGAGTCTTTATCTGTATCAGAAGTTATTGTCACTGTGGGTGCTGAAACCTGTGGACCTGTTATAGGCGCAATCTGAATTACTAGTTATGTAGCCTGTTTGGGAGGAGCTGGAGTAACTTTTGTTGTAGGCATCATTGGTGGATACATGTGTTTGTCCATAAAGACTTGTGTAAATTCCTTTTCAGTCTCCTTACCTATCTGTTTATACTCCTTGCTCATAATTTGTAGGGTCCTTGTCTTAGTTATGAGATGAGGCTTCACTAGATCCAACAATATAGCCTTCTCATCATACGAGCATACAGGAAGAAGAGTATCCAATGTTTCTTCTCTTATCCTTGTGTCTTCCTCTATTGCATGTCTTTTCATTACCTCCAACAAGTTCCATAAATGATCCGATATTATTGTCTTGAGTTCAAGAACTGTCTTCTTGAACTTGATCATATGAGATATGATCATAGAGTGTATCTCAGTTTTCTCAATTTCTTGATACTTTTCATAGACTTTAGATAGTGTATCTAATCTCCCTTCATTAACAATCATGTTCCTCAAAACATTAAGACTGGGTCTGAATCCTACCTCAGGAGGAGCTTGAGTAATCTTATCTTTACTCTGAGTGTTCCTTGAGGATGGGTGGTTTGTAGGCGTCTGTTTTCTTCCTCTAGTTTTCTTGCTTGGTGTAGACAGTGGAGAAGAATCTAAGTCAATGGTGGTAGAGGGCACAGAGGTGCTCTCTACTTTCTTCTTCTTCTGGATCTGTTCAACTTTCTCAAGTTATTTTTCTATCTTGGCATCTCTGGCTTTGTCAATATCTTCTTGGGTGACTCCATGAACTTTCAATATGTTGGATGTAATTCTGGATGCTTTCCTTTTATTATTAGCACTGTGTAAGACAGTATCCACTTCATTGGTCTTCTCTTTGTATGTGCCCCACCTAGGCTCATTAGGATCTTTGGGTGCTGAAAATAGAACTTGTGCATATCCTTCTAGCACATGTTCTTCCACTTCATAACCAAGAGGATGAATCCATTTGGTTCTAGGTTCAACAGCCTCCATGCATGTGCAATCAGTTTCTACCATGAAGCATATGGTATCCTTGTCTTTTTCAACTATCTTCTTAGATAATCTATACCTGTTCTACATTTTGATTCTGAATTTCTTTATATCCATATCCATGGCATCCCTTGCACTGCTTTCTAAGGTGACCTTGAGTGGTATCTGAGACATTGTAGGTTTTCTTCTGTCTAGGTAGAGGTTTGCAACCTTTCCAACTATGTGGAAATATAAGTAGATGATTAGAGATCCAAACCTGGATGTCTTTCTTTTGTCATGTTTGATGATTCAGATGTTGTCAATCAATTAACCACACAAGATCTCACATAAGTTGTATTGAGTGTTATCCTTCACCATTCTGATAGCTGTTAGGACTATTTCTACAGAGACACTGCTCAATCTGCTGGCTTGCTGAAACTTATACCCTAGTATCATTGTCAGAAGTTTTATATAATCTTCTTTGATAGGGTCAACTGTCATTCCATGCTTGTCACTTCTAGACAGACAAACTTGTTCAATCTACCTTTTGGCATCCTTGCCAGTGGGAAAGAGTGGTCCCGTCTTGGGAAGTCTGGTTAATTCATGAATTAGGTCTGTGGTGATATGCACAGGGACCTCACCAATCCAGTAAAGATCATCATGTATTCTGCTCAACAAAATCTTTACCCATTAAGACTCATCAAACTCATGCGCATTAGAATACTCAAAGATAGGGTTATCAATCAAGTGTGCGAATTCATCTTTGAATGTGTAGTCAGGTTTCATCATGGATGCCATATGAGTAGCTATTTTGACATCTCCTACTGTTTCCTTCTTATAGTATATGTACGCGTGGATATCTTCCATGTGAACAACACCTAGCGGGGTTTTGGAGAAAGGCCCTTCCACATCATCTACTATGGATTTGAATGGATGCTTCTTGAATACAAACCTTTTCCTCTCTACTATATCAAACATAACTGGAGTCACCATACTTACTTGGAATTTGCTTAAGTAGGGTCTCATGAAATTCTAAAATGGCGCGACTGTTAGGGTTCCATTTCAAACTTCTTGTCCGTTCGCTCAGCTGCCAAATCTGTTATGCCTTTGTGCCTTGATGTCTGGTGCTCCAATGCTCTCTAAGTTTTGTACTCTTCAAATGAAAGTGTGAAGAAGATTGAATACTTTCTTTTCTTTATACAATCTACCGCATTTAATGTTTGCAACCATATGCAAATTACCCAGAGATTCTAAAACTTTGATCCTGATGCATTTTAGACAATGCATGAATGCACATAGCAATATTATGTTCTGGTAACCATGATATCATAGGTGCATACTCAGAGGTGAGTATACCAACCGTGTAGGGGTCTTGAGCTAGAATAGCTCCCCCTAAGACCAAGAAGGTCTATTTAGGTAGAAGTAGAGGGTGCATCCACTGTGGATGCATCAACTACTTTGTCAACATCATTGTGCTTCTTTACTTTAACCCAAATTTTTCTTGAATCTTAATTTTCTTGAACAAACTTAACTTCTCCTTTCTCTTCAAATAGTCATTTCTTAGGTTCATCTTGCTTCTGAGTTTTGGATCTACAAAACTTTGAGATGTGTCCTGCCTTTCCACATGTGTGACAAATGATAGGAGGTATGATGCTTTTGTTCATCATGCTGCGCTGCTTTGTTGTGTGTCCATTGTAGTTACATATCTAACATGTAGTGATCTACGAATTCCTTTGAGGTTGATTTCTCTAATTGTTTTGATTCATTCTTCTTTGATTCTGCTGTGACTGAGTTCTGCAATGTATAGCCCTATGACCAAATTTATTGCAACAGAAACAATTACCATTGAAGGGTCTTACCTTTTTGCAATCTCTTTCCAAATGACCATGTTTGTTACATGCATAACAAGTGTTGTTAACTTGCTTGATTTCCCTTTTTGGTAGATCAGCTTTAATCTCTTCAATATTTTCAACTTTCCTTGCTTCTAAAAGTACTTCACGAGGTTTCTCTCTTTCTTGTGATGAGTTGACTTCGGTTTGTGTTATATTGAATCCAAGACCAGTAGTGTCACCTTTTTGCTTTTGTGCATTAAGCTGAGATTGAAGTGAATCAGAACTTGTGTGGAGTTTATCAATCTTATCCTTTGCTTTTTATAATTCAGATTCCAACTTCTTTTTTTATGTTTTCCAATTCTAGAACTTTCATGTTTGCTTTTAAAAGTTCATCATCTAGTTGCTTGCTTTCTTTGATCTTTTCTTCAATAGCAATTTGGCTATCTATGAGCTGTTCATCTAGATTCTCAACTTTATCTTTCAGAGATATATTGTCTTTATTGAGCTTTTTGATCATTTTCCCTAAGTCACTTGTATAACAATCTTTCAAATCTTTTCTTAGTTTCTTGATAAGCATTTGTGAGCCATCAACTTTTAGTCTAAGTTCTTCATTTTCTTTTTCAGATTTATCAAGATCTTCAAGAGTTGCTTCAAGATTATTTTTCAAATTTTTTTCTTCTGCTAAGTCCATGATCTCCTCAAGTGGTTAAACTTATTTGCTGAGCACCAGAGCTCTGATACCAATTGTTAGAAACACTGAGAGGGGGGGGGGTGAATCAGTGTTTGTCAATTAATTACTTTTAGAAACTTAAACATAAATCAAGCATACATAGAATGAAGCTTAACATAACAACTCATAACACATGATATGATTATGAGGAAACCTTGATCAGAGGAAAACCCTGGTAGGAATTAGTACCCACAAATATTGTAATAAGTATAATGAACTTGTGAGAGTTCCTTTGCCCTATTAAAAGTAGTCTTTACAATATGAGTACAATGACCTAGTTAAAGGTTGGACCCTATTAGGAGTCTTTTACAAAACCCTGTTAAAGGTATATGGCTCACTCCCTAGGCTCATTTCCCAATAAGATGAAGGCTACAACCTTCTAAAAGATGATATGCACTATATCAGAATGAACTGTTGTGATGACATTGTTGTTTGATCAGTTCCATGTATGTGCAAATGCTCTTACTCTTTTAAAGAGCTATATCATATACTGACTTCATAGTACTGTCCCTCTGTATCTTCCTCTTACATAATAATTGACACTTGTATCATATCTTTACATTTCATACTTATATATTCAAATCTGAATAGGTTTGACCCAAAACAAAACACTAGTCGGCCCTAAAACAAAATATACAATGCTTCCGAACAAGTCGGCTTCAAGCATGTTTACTACAATGTTAATTACATCATTACAAAAATATAACAAAAGGCGCTTAGCCATTACATCACAAAATAACACACGCTGATCAAAACACTTAGTCGGCTTCCATGCTCTGTCTCCTGGACTTCTGGTATATTGATCTGATTGTAACTTTGTTGTACTATAGTTCCATACTATGCGTGTCTAGATGTAGCATGTACACATGTCATACAACTTATATCTGAATGTGCACAAGCTGAATCAATCTCTCACACGTGCACTGATGTGCTGATCGCTGAGTATCTCTGTCTGCCCTATTTTCCTTAGTCATTTTGTCTTTTAAGATAGAGAGTAAGTATGACTTTTTTGCCATGATGACAACACAAAATGAGTCATGCATCCTCAGGTAGTCAACTTTCCAACACTAATCGATTAAGAGCTTTAGCAACACTGATTTAAGTGTGCACTCGATTAAGAGATTTACAATAGGACTATTAGGTCCACCTTTCTTGAAAGGATTTATTAAGTGTACTACACTTGTTAGAATGAGTACATATGTTTGAACTGACTGTATGTAATCTACGATTTCTGATCACAGATCCATTAAACATCTCATAATAATAATATCACCTATAATGATTCATTAATACCTTTCTCTTCTCGTTGGTAGCATGTGTTGTATTCTTGAAACTGATTTGATTCTTTTATGTCCTTCTGCATGAATTCTCTCATATGATCCTTAGATTCTCTCAGTGGCTACAATCTTCATCGAACAACAATATGTTCATAATAGATTGAGAATTTATTTATACAAGTATTTGACCTATCTTAGAATCACGCATTACAAAGTTAACTCTACATCCAAGGTAAACAACTTGACCTTGATCTTTAGTTTGCATGTTTTAAATTAGTAAAACTAATTAAAACAATAATAATTACATTGATTCCTCCACACATAATGGTTTTAAAACAAATCAAGAAGCTATATATACACTTTCAGTGTTTTATCTGACGTGGAAAGTCAAATTCACTTTTTGCGGGATGTAACTGACTATTGGTTCTTGGTCATTAGGTTGAACTGAAAGTCTATCGACATTCCTTTGTTGAAATGATCATCGGGTTCCCTTCATCTATCGGGTTCCTCTCTTTTTTGTTCCGTCGAGTTGCACTGTTGTTACTCGTCAGGTTCCTTAATTCTTTTTGTCATCAAGTAACACTGAATAGTGTTTTTCGGGATGCTTTGAACTTGGCAGTATCGGGTAACCTTGACATCGGGTAGTGTTTTGCCCTGTCTATCAGTATAGTGTAAACTGATGGTATAGATAATATTTTTCTTAATATATACTAATGGCAAAATATAATTCCTTCAATCTCCCCCTTTGACATTAGTATCAAAAATTGATATGTGTATAATACTAAAGTGTTTAGTATGTACACCATGTCTATATCCTTGTCATTTATATGACTCCCCCTAACTCTATGCATCGGTATAGTATAAGTATATGTACATGTATACTTACCTATGTACTATACATTCCCTATTCTTTTCTATGTTAGATGTTTGACTGTACATTTCCCCCTTTATACTATATGAACTGTATGTACATATCACTTCCCCCTTTATTTGATACTCATGAAAAAATGTACAACTTATAAGATGCCAAAAATGTGACAAAAATGTGTAACTTACAATGTGTCAAAAATATGTGAATGGGTGTTCTTGATGTCTTCGAGCAATTTCTCCCATTTTTTCTTTCAGGAGTTCTACTGCCATGTGGTCTAGCTCTTTGCATGCATATCATAAATGTTATCTAGGACAAACATTTCTAGGGTGGAAATTAGTGCTCTTGCCTCTATCATATGTTTCTGCAGTAGTGAGAGTGTCGGTAAGAGTTGTGCTTGAAGCTCATTTACCTCATCTCTACACTTTGTCTATGCAATCTATATGTCCTGTCTCAATTTTCAAGCTTTCTTGAGTTTCTCATTGTGCAATTTTATTGCCTCTTCACTATTGATGATACTTTTTGCACTTGTTTGAAGTTCAACATCTATTTGTTCTATCTTTTCAGTATACTCCTGGGTGAGTTGATCAAGCGTGCATAATTTCTATATCAAAGTAATAGCTTATGAGATTATTGGATCTATTGTGTTAACCAATTCAGAAATATTTACCTTCTACAATGCCATTACCTGGCTTATCTTTTCTTCTAGCTTGAACTTGTATTTATGTCCAAGTATTTCTTCCATAACCTTCTAAGCATCTATATTCTAAGATGTGATTGCCTCCGTGAGAACCACTAGTTGATCAAGCAATGGGGCTGTTTGATCAACATCTATATCTGGTACAATTTGTTGAAGTATTCCTCATGCTACTTCAATTACCTTTGCCTCTTTTATGGCTTTTATTAATTTTTCTTGCATTTATTTTCTCTCACATAGTCTTTCATATTTTGTTAATTCAGTTGGATCCAATGTCCTCGGATCATTAACTGGAATCTCAGTGATTTCATCTAGAGTTACTGGATTCTTATTCTTTCTCTTCTTCTTCTTTGAGACTTGTGGGGATGCAGATGTATGAACTACCATTGCTAGTTCATTCATCCTCTCTGAAGTGCTTGGTGAAGGATTTGTTGATGATGCTTCTTGTGTTTTCTTCTCGGGGTGCACCTGTCAGTTTTGTGAAGATGTCTCTCCATCAACCTTGGGTGTCTCTATAGATTTTTCTTCTATTTTATTTTTCATCTCTTCTTTCTTTGCTTCTTCACTCTTTTCTTTCTATGTGTCCTCTTTTAACTTTTGTGTTTCCTCTTTATTTGGATTAGAAGACTTATATTTCTGATCATCGGTGGCATCTTTTTATGCAATTGTGTCCTTTGTGTCATCTGTGGTATCTTTTGCTTCTGCATCACCCTTGTCCTCGCGTGTGCTTGTATCCTCTATAGTAGATCCATCATTACCCTCTAGTATATTGATTACCTTCATTAATACAGACATATTTCTTTGAGTGATAGATTTTTATGTATCTAGAGTGGTGTCTGTCTCATCGATTTGGTCTTTTTGAGTAGTGACATCTTTGTCTTTTTGTATTTTCTCTGTAGGGTTTGGTTCTGTTGTGTCAATGACTAAATTATCCTAACATGTCTCATCAGAAACATTCATTTCTTTATCCTCTGATGTCTTCAATTCTTGTTTCCTTCCCTGATCCTTAAGTTTTATGAATATTACATCATCTTTCTTCTGCGGATCTTTATCAGAGTCATAATTGCTGATGTCTTGAATGTCAAGATCATCTATTACCTTGTCCAAATCAATTTGTTCCATATCTTCAACATTGTCCAAAGAAATGTTTTGAGGACTTGCCTTGTCTTTCTCCTCCTCTCTATGAGGTGTGTAGGTGAGAAGTAACTGTTCCTCATGACTTTTTGACTCTGTAGGCAGATCTAGGATTTGTCTCCATTTTGTCTCGGTCATTATATCTATCTCTATAAACTTATCCTATAGCACTTTGTAAGCCCTTATCTTGGCTACAAATTTTCCTGAGTGCTTCTTCAGTATTTCTTTGATTTCTTCTATCTTAGATTTGGGAGGCATAAGTGTTACTAGTACCCTCTCCCTTGCTTTTCTTTCGGTCTGTAGAGCATATGACCATGTTGAGATATTTTCTTACCCGACTCTTTAGGTATTTGGTTGATGAATTTAGCTAGTACATATTTGAATTTTACTATTGACATGATTATTGCCTCTTGTATCTTATTTTGGTCCTCTGGTTTGAGTGTATCCCATTGTCTGATTTCTTATCATACATGGTGCCAGATGCAACAATAGATTCAATAGCTTCATCAATTGTTTGATTTTAGAAGTTTCTCTTCACTACATCAGGCTCATCCTCTTTAAAATCCTCTATGTTAGCTTTAGTCCTGACCATTCTTTTCCTCCTCTTAGTGGGTGTTTTCTTCTTTATTTTCTGCTTTGTTCGCTTTGTTGGCTGCTTCCTCTTATAGGTCCTTACTTGACCTTTCTTAAGAGGTGTGGTATTGGTCTTAGTAGTTTGACTCCTTGTCCTCTTCTTCTTTGTAGGAGGTGGAGGTGTATCAGATTCAGTTCCCTCAGAGTCTGATTTTTGTTCATCTTTCCCTTCATTGATGGTACCTTGTTCATCGGTTTCCTCAGTTTGTTCTTGTTCCTCCTCATTAACCGATATAATAGTTTTAAGATTCTTGACCATCTTATTCTTCTTAGTGACAGTCTTTTTAATTTCTAGGCCTCTTTTTATGTTTGATCTGGCCTTTTCATATGTTCCAAACCTTGGTTGTTTTCTATCAATTGGCTCATTGATCAATGCATCAATAGCATTGGTTGCTTGATCTATGTTGATTTCATAATCAAGTGGGGCTAACCAAGTTGTTCTTTATACAACTAGTTTTATGTGGGTAAAGTCTGTATCCACCATAAACATATCTCATCCCTATGTTTTTTCAATTAGTTGTTCAAGGATCCTTGTTCTTTCCATCATCTTTTCCTTGAATTCAAGGAAGTATGCAGTCATAACAGATTCAAAATTATCTCCTAGTGACTTAATTAGTTCACTAATTTGTAGTGTCACCGGCTTTGTAGTGTCCCATTTCACTTTTCCTACTGAAGGAAACTATTCTTGAAAATATAAAAATATACACATGATAAGTGAGCCAAACTTACATGTGTTAGTCTTTGCAGACCTTATTGTGTTCATGTTCTCATCAAGTTGCTTTAGCCGGATCTCACACAGATCCATCTGAATTCCCTTGGTCACTATCTTGTAAGTTGTGCTGACTGATGTTGATGATATTTTGTTCATCTTGCTTTCCTGAAAGATCTTGTAACCAATCACACATACACCGAATCTCAGTTCCTCGTCGGTGATGGTGTTAACCTTAAGACCTCTGTTATCCCATTCAGCTTTTGTAAGCTTTTCAACTTCTGGCCTGGAAGGATGCTTATGTGCCTTAGGCTTGTCAGTTATTGGATAACTAGTTCAACATGAAGGAAATCCTTAGTGATTTGCTTAGGTTGATCCAACCATAGATTTTGGTCATGCATTCTGCTAAGTACCAACCTAATCCAGTCAGTTTCGAAGTCCCTCGGGAAATATAGGGAATTTGTTATTCCTTTCACGTGCAGATGCTTGTGTTCATCTTTTAGGTTTCCTTCTGCATCACAAAGCTTTTTGTAAGCTTTATCCATCTCCACATCACCTATTTCAATGATCTTGCAGTGAATGTAGGACCTTACGTCCTCTGTCAGCAAAACCCTAGGTGGAATCTTATAAAATCCATTGGTTTCAATGGGTTGCAATGCAATCTCTAGGAATATCTTGTACTTGGGCTCCACACTGGTGTTGTTCTTAATTAACTTAACCACATTCTTCTTATGACTCTTGATCTTAGCAGTTCTTGAAGTGGTTGCCATCATTTTTCAAGTTTAGGGATTTCTTGAAAATTTAGGGCTTTCTTGAAAATAATGACAAAGTACTTTGGTTCCCTTAGTACTTACTTCGATCTACAAACTGGTGAATGATCTATTTTCTATCTATTGTATCGAGTCAAGGATGCACTGCTTTCAGCTCTTTTATCGCTCTTCTTTTTCTCTTCAAATTGCGGGTGCAAACTGAAGTGCTCCCGTCAAGTATTTATAGACTTTTCCCCTAAGTCTATCATAAATACTCAATGACTCGTCGAGTCATAAAGATGGATTTTGTCGAGAAGACTTTCAAAATCATCGTCAGTGTTGTCAGGATGCTTGGGATGGCTTTTAAGAATTTGACTTTTACCGACAGATATCGGTATTGTGTAGCGACAACTTTATAAATTTGCTTCCTTACCAATGGGTGTTGGGTTACATTAGCAACTTAGCCATTTTATGTGTTGACCGACAATTTCTGGTAAGTGTAAACAACTCATCCTTTATGTTCACCGATGATTTTTGGTATGTGTATACCAGTAACATAATACACATCTTTATTTATGCATATTTTGACTATATATCAATTTGTCTAATGGAACTGATACAAAATATGACTTGGTGTAGTGCAGTTCCATACTTACTTGTTCAGCTCAAGTGGGGGTGGTGATGTCACTAGATCCATTGGATGGGGTGTCACTATTTGCATTGCTTGGTCCAGCATAATCATTGCTTGAAGCCTTTCTCCACATTTTGTCTCTAGCCCTCTGAATATCTTCAATGGTGTTTCCATTGGGATATGTGCTTGTCTATGTCATTCAGTCTTTGCAATATTTCTTGAGATGACCAACTTTGTGACAGTGTAACATGTCATTCTGGAGTTTGACCAGCCTCTAGACCTTTTGGTCCATGACCTCATGAGTTGGCAGCAATGTGACTATATCTACCACATGTTGTACAATTTTCCCAAGTATTGTAGTCCCATACATATTGATTACTAATTCTCTTTGGTTTATAGGGAGTTCCTTGACCTTTTGGCTTCCATGCTTGCCTATTGTTTTTCCATCATTCATTATTTGTGTGCCCATTCATCTTGCATGTAGGAAAGTATTTGTCCATGTAGGTTTCCTTCTTTGGTTGATCCATCTTAGACTTACATTCATATGCTTTATGTCCTTTCTTTTTACATTTATGACAGAATCCTATGAATTAAGATGCAGATTTAGGAATACCTTTCATTTTTCCTCTACACACATTTGATGTGTACCCTTGATTTCCACAGTGTTTGCATGTCACCTTTCTTGGTCTTGGATTTTCATAGACATTCTTTGGATTGGCTTGAGTTGATGATTTTCCATTTTTGGTAAAGCCTAAACCGTTGTTGTTGTTGACTCTTCATTGTCCTTCAATAAAATAATCCATTCTTTTATTGCTCTCTTCAGCCTTTCTGATAACTTCATTATGTTGTTGCTGAATTCTAACCTCATGCTTTAGTTTTTCACTCTCTTCTCTTAGTTCACCGATATCATGTACTCTTTCAATGAGTTATATATATATATATA
>MU225465.1:2990699-3043940 GCA_018584345.1 Thuja plicata
TATATATATATATATTGCTTCTTGACTCATAAGAATAATCTGATTTGTAATCTCATGGTGATGCTTAGCATGTCCTTGAATTTCTAACTCCTCTTGAAGTTTCTCTATAATCTTCCTTTTGTCATCAGTAGCTAGTGTTCTTTCTATTTCAGCTTGTCTAGCAAAACTCATCACATCAAAAATTATTACCATCTGGCTCTCTTGACCTATTTGCAACATCTTTATTTGCTCTATCAGATGTTAATTGATCTCCTTTGGATTTTTTATTTTCTCTTTTGATGTATCTGATGTATTACTTGTATTTGATCCTGAAGATTCAAAGAAATTTGGAATCTCTTCTTCTTGATAATATTTTTCATTGCTTCGAGTTGCCATACCTTTTCTCTCATCCAACAACTCTCTAATCTTGATTCTCTCTTCTTTATGCTGTTCATAGAACATTTGTATCGCAAGCTTCTTATTCTCAATATTCTTATCAAGCTTGTAATTCTCCATTGTATGTTCTTTTCTCTTAAGCCTTTAAGCTTTCCAAGAAGAGACTTATCTCTAATACCAATTGTTGGGATTATTGGGAAGTAGTACTGAGAGGGGAAGGGTGAATCAGTACCTCTAAAACTCTTAACTCTTTTCACCTTTGATCATTAGTAATCATTCTTTACTATATTACCAACCATTACTGATGTTCTTTCTTATGAATGTAACATTAATTCAAAATCTTTAATTTTTTGCAAAATTCATAGAAACATTCATGAAAGTAATAAACACATAACACAAGATATGATATCGTAGTAAACTCTTGTTAGGAAGTAAAAACTATGGTGGGGATGGGACCCACAAAAACTTCACTATTTTCAGAATGGAAGGGATTCGGTAAAGGCTTATAATTGATCACTTCTGATGATCAACCCTATTAGGAGTATTAAAGTGGAGACCAGATAAGATCTACTCTGTTAAGAGCTTTAGCAACACTTATTTAAGTGTGCACTCAGTTAAGAGATTTATAATAGGACTGTTAGGTCCACCTTTCTTGAAAGGATTTCTTAAGTGTACTACACTTGTTAGAATGAGTACATATGTTTGACCTAACTGTATGCAATCTAAAATTGCTGATCACAAATCCATTAAATCTCTCATAATAAGAATATTACCTATAGTGATTGATTAATACCTTTCTCTACTCATCGATAGCCCGTGTTCTGTTCTTGAAACTGATTTAATTGTTTTCTGTCCTTCTGCATGAATTCTCTCTTCTAATCCCTAGATGCTCTTAGTGGTTAAAATATTCATCGAACAACAACATGTTCATAATAGATTGAGCATCTATTTATACAAGTATTTGACCTATCTTAGAATCATGCATTACAAAGTTAACTCTAGATCCAAGGTATACAACTTGACCTTGATCTTCAGTTTGCATGTTTTAAATCATTAAAACTAATTAAAACAATAATAATTACATTGCTTCCTCCACACATAATGGTTTTAAAAAAAATCAAGAAGGTATATATACAACTTCAGCATTTTATCTCACGTGGAAAGTCAGATTCACTTTTTGCAGGATGTAACTGAATTTTGGTTCTTGGTCGTCGAGTTGAACTGATCATCGGGTTCCCTTCATCTGTTATGTACCTCTATTTTCTGTTTCATCGGGTTGCACATTTGTTACTCATCGGGTTCCTTAATCCTTTTTTTGCATCGGGTAACACTAAATCGTGTTTTTTGGGATGCTTTGAACTTGGCAGTATCAGATAACCTTGGCATCGGGTAGTGTCCTTCCCTTTCTATCAGTGTAGAGTAGACCGATGGTGTAGATCATGTTTTTATTTGTATATACTAATGGAAAAATATAATTCCTTCAAAAGTACTAGTTAAATTCAGATTAAGGGCCAAGGACAAAGATAAAATTAAAGACCGATCAAATTGGTTTTGATCTGACAGTAGGCGTAAAGGCTTAAAGAAAAGGTAATCGAGATCTAGTCATTAAGGCATTGTGCCTTGCTGCTGCATGTATGATCGGGTCATGAGACTAGGTAACTTAAAGGGAATCGATGAATATGTTTTAAATTTATGCAAAGACTTGATCTCAGTCATCCAACTTATTTTTCGCGCCACCTGTAGCCATTATACCAGATTTTCAAATATTTAAATCTTTCTCAGAAGGGTTTCATGGCGGTCGATTGATGTTTTGTCTCAAAGCCATAAATGTTATGATATGATCTTATGGGTTGGCTATTCACAGTTGTTGAAGACCAAAGGGATTGCAATTTGATATGTGGAGATGCATTTATGTCTAGAGTTGACATATTACATTTTATAATCAGAGGGATAAGTGTAAATAGAACCGCCTGGTCATTTCTACATTTATGTGAGCTACTCTTAGAGTTCTGCCTTGGAATTTATTGCACCTCAAGGTACTATACTCACATCCATGGACTAGGGAAAACTGATTTCAGATTGGATTTCACATATTTAAGAGAAGAGATAGGGTTTCAACTTGACATTAGAATTGAATGCTTGCAATAATTGGTTGTAAACCCTAACCCTAAATGGTCTAAAGCTTATAGCATTCTTGTTCCTATATAATAATATTCAAGACCATTTAAAAAGGGCTGGAGAATTGGGAAAGTAGAAGGCATTGGGCTTATACTTGTTTCTAGTCTAGAATATAGTAGATATATTCAGATTGTATTAAAATAGAATAGAAAGTTCTTTGATCTTTTGCATATTTTCATATTGCATATTTCCTTGTCATACTGATTCAGGAACTAGTTTCATCATACTTAATATAAGTTGTTTCAGATTTGAGTCTCTCCTTTGTGTTATCTATTGAGTTGTAAGTTTTTTGGCTTACTGTATAAGTCTTGCTTATGCATATGTTTATTCTATAAGTCTTTGATCTTAGATCAAATTAATTCTTTGTCTATTACATTGATTTGGCCTGGATATCTATTTAAGGATTTTGTAGTGTGTGATCTGATAGTTATTATGTTTGTGGCTTTGAATCTTTTCCAATAAGGTGTTTCAACTTTATTATTGTATTTAGGATTTAACCCAATGGATAAGGCACTGATCTAGAATTAGTATTTCTATTGAGATATATATTTGAATGGTTTGGTTATATTCTGTCCCAAAACTTAAATCAAACTCATTACTAAATTCTTTACTTTTTAGTTGTTGTTCTTATTGTACCCATGGTAGTGAAGAGTCAATGAATGCTAGGTTGGCATTTATTACTTACTTACCATTTATCTATTGTTCAAATCTAGAAGTAGAAGGTGTTGTAAATAATTGAGTTTAGTCTGGATAGGTGTACATGCCTTGGTTTTGCAGAGCTAGAAGTGCAGAGGGAAGTATTGACCTATAGTTCATCTAGTTATCTTACAAAGCTTTCATACTTGGATTTAACCACTCCTAACATCAATCTTAAGATATATTGGTAGCTGTTTATAGCATAATAGTTTCAAACACCAAAACGACCTCCAATGGAGTAGGAGTTAGATATTACGTTTCCTCCTATGTAATTGAGAAATTATTCAATGAACATATTGAAAAATCGGCCATGATATTTGGCACTTATGATGAGGCAAAGACCCGTATAAAAATTCAGTTACAAGTACAATAATTGGGTCAAAAAAGAGAAAAATAGTAAAAACATTGAAAAGGAAACTTTCTATCACAAATAAGGAACTGGATAAATTTGAAGAGGAAACCAAGAAGTAGACCTCAGTCGGTCAAACAGATGAACCAGATCATGACACAGATGCCACTAAATCAGATGACACACTAGTCAAGGCACCAAAGGCCAAATAGGGCAAAGGGATAAAGATTGAGTCTTCACCGAAGAATAGATCACAAATAATGAAAGAATATTCACCACCTTTGAATAAAGTTGTAGCTAAACTTACAAGGCCCTCACCAAAATTTACTTATCAAACTAGGAAATAGAAGGGCACAAGTGAGAATCCTGCACCGAGACAATGAAAGAGGAGATATATATGGAAAAACATGACAAGGATGTTTCTGATGACAATATAAAACAATTCAAGGTTGTATAGAATAATTTAGCTCAATCTATTGATGAGATTGTAGAAGAAATCAAGACAACCAGACAATTAGGACATCCTAAGCTACAAGAATTTGCTGATCTAACTACTGAGAACTAGAACAAACTTGAAGAAGAAATAATAGGTATGATGATATACTTGAAACAAGTTCCAGTTAATTTTTCTACTTCTATACCAACTAAGTTATATGATAGGACATATGAAAGATGGACATATGCACTACAAACTGACAAATAGATGAGAGAAGCATCTCTCACACTTATTATGGTAGACTACACAGTTGATGAGATACCATATATCATGAAGAAGTATGCAAAGCACATTCCTAAGAAACATAGAACTTTGAATATTTTACAAGGAAATATGATGGAAGTAGATGTTGAGAGCACCAAAATATAGAAGACAATTCTGAATCCATCTAAGGATAACTAGGATACCGAGAAGATAACTGATGTTGCATCTACTAGACCAAGTATAGAACCTATGAAATTTGATGTTGCAATAGTTGATAACATGCTAGATGGTATTCCCAAACTTCTGACCAATTTAGGTCTCCCAGATATCACAATAATTTATGTAACTGAGGAATATTTGGATGACAAGGCCAAAGAAGATGAATCTAAAGGTAAAGTTGAGACTATTGATGAACAAGATACATCACATGTCACCCGAGACACTACACCTGGCCAGTTACCTATTCTGGTCCAAGCAATTGAGATGGATACAAAAATGCAATAGAAGGCCACCCAAACAAGAAACAAATACAACTGAAGATAAGGGTATAGATCACGGTAAGGACATAGAGCATAGTGGTGGGATGACACCAGGTGATACACAAAAAGATACCACTGATGCTACAGAAGAAAAAGGTGAAGTTAACACCGAGACAAATAAAAAATAGTAGATACCTCTACTATAGACTCAAGCTTAGTTACCGAGGCACATAATCAAGTTGTCACCCCAAGTACCGACCAAGTAAATTTAGAAACCGAGCAAAAGGCTCTACTCACTCTAGCTCTATCACCGTATTCAAAGAAGAAGAAGAAGAAGACTAGATGCAATCATAGAGATTCCTGAATGGGATCCTAAGACACTTGATCCTGAATCACTAAATAAATATGGTGAACTTTGCACCAAAGAGCTACACAAGATAAGCTTAGATTAGAAGCAAAGTGTGCACAAGTACTAGAAAAGGCCAAGGAGATCTTCATGAAATTCATACTAGATATTAACATTGATGAAAAATACCCCATACTAGAAAAAATTGAGCTGCTCATAGAGTCCATTGATAATCCTGATATAGATGCCGAGAAAAAACTAGAAGAAAGAGTAGAGAAGAAAATCCAATACAAGGTTAAAAATAAAATCAGCTAGGTAGTGTCAGTACATAATGTAACTCTATCAGAATTAGTAAATGGTATAGAAACTATCATATCCCAAGACATTACTATTCTACAGTAGTTATGCACACTAGACCATTTCACTACCGAGATTAGTGAAAAACTCAAGAAAATAGATCAAGATCTACAGGCTAGTGCACACAGTCTATTAACCAAGCCAAATGTATTATAGATGCATTTTAAGAAGATACTTCAGAACCAGCGGTTGAGATATGAATTGAAAAAAGAAGAGGAAGAAATTAGAGAGCAAGTAACCGAGCTCCAAGCGATGTTACTACAACATTTAGAAATAATGCAAAAATATGTGACTCTAGTAAAGAATCTCATTATCACCTCGGATTTATCAGTATCAGAGCGCATATATGATATGCATGCACAACTACAATTAGATACTACAATAAGATTGTTCATATACAGATACCAAGTATATACATAGGGGGAGCATGTACAAAGTTGAAGTCATTATGTACAGTACTAATTTTTTGATACTAATGCCAAAGGGGGAGAATGTTACTCCAATTTCACATTGAAGTTGTCATTAGTTATCAAGCCAACATAATAGATAGTCAATGACAGAGTCAACAAAAGAAAGTTAGTTTATATCACCAAAGTGTAGAGTTAACCAAGAGCACTAATCATGTTCATAGTTAACCAATTACAGTGATACCCAAGTAATTAGATTATACCAAGCACATACGACACTAAACTACATAAGCATAACCGAATGCCAGTATAACCGATATACACAGAATACACCGAGCACCGAGAAACAACATTAACTGAGTGGAACATAGTCCACATAAATTTTTTTTATGGGAAAATAATCTATGTAACAACTTTTGAGCCAACCTAGATAATGGTTTACATGATCGAGGAGGACATTAATTATGGATTTCCATCATTTATTGTTTATGTCTCCTATGTTTATTTGATCAATGTAAATTTTGTAACCGTTGAGCTTAGGATTACTGAGCACAAACAACACCAAGCTACACAAGCATAACCAAATTCTAGTATAACTGAGATACACAGTATACACAAAGCACCAAGGAAAAGCATTAGTCGAGTAGAAAAGAGTCCACATAAAAAAATTTTACGGCACAATTATCTAAGTAACAACTTTTGAGCTAACCTAGATAATGGTTTACACGATCGAGGAGGAAATTAATTACAGACTTCTATCATTTTAATGTTTATGTCTCCTATGTTTGTTTGATCAATGTAAATTTTGTAACCGTTGATCTTAGGGTAAAGATGTAAATATTGAACCCTAATTAGGTCAAATCATTTGATATATAATTGTATAGATGTCAGGTTTTGTTATGTATGTTGATCAAGAAATGATCAAGTAGCCTCTATACTACAGACATCAAAGATCAGACAAGGGATTTAAGGACAGAGACCATATTGCAGAAATCCATTTATAGAACTAAGGAAAGGCTACCAAGAAGAACATAATAGAAGGTATTATCATTCACATTGAGGTGATATGTTTTGTATGAACTTAATGCATTTGTATCAGCAATTTTGAGATTGTATATGTTTCAGATCAACTTTTTGTTACTCTCTAACAATTTTAATAGACACTTAAATCTCTTAATAGAGTATACTTAACATAGTTTTTGTAAATCTCTTAACCGATTGCACACATAGATTGTGTTTCTAAACCCTCACACGGGGTAGATCTAATCGATCTTTTTGTTACTCCTAATACGGTAAGATCATCAGAAGTGATCATTTTGTAAAGCTTTAACAAGCTACCTTTATTATTGTAGTAGAGAAGTTTTGTGGGTCTCATCCCCACCACATTTTGTACCTTCTAATAGGGTTTTTTTGTGATATCAAAATACTAGTGTCAAGAGTACTTAATTGTTTATATGTGTTATTTTTATTTTACATGCATTTACATTTTAGTATTGATATAATATGTTTGGATTAAGTAATCTACTCAACCAGTTAATACAATATAGTGAATGCAAAGATTTGTCTAAATTTTTTTAAGGGTATTGATTCACCTCTCCCCTCTTAGTACACATCCTTTCAATTATCTTAACATTGGGCCAAACAAATCAAGATCATGGATTCAATCCATCAAATTTTCCCTTATAACCCCCAAATGACCTTGGCCATACTTGGCATCATGGGGACCAAAAATAGCCATGTACATCCCTCCACATGTGGGAGACTCTACACTACATGGGTATTCTCTAACCTTTCACCCCTTCAAGGTTACTCTTCGATCCCAGGGGTGAGTGTACCTTGAAAAACCCCATAAGAAACATGATCAAAAAATAAACACAAGACTCTATAAATGACCTCCATGGAAACCCATGGAATTGAAAACAAATATACATAAGGCTTCATTAATGAAATCCTCAAGCTTTCTACATGCATAAGAAATTTTAGTCTAATCTACTCTAAAAAGGAAACCAACCTCAAGTCTAAGATTAAGGAAAAGTAATAATTTTGATATGATATTTCCCCTTTATTCCTTCTTCCTTCTCCAATTTATCTTCCAATTCTGAAAAGGTCTCTAAAGGTAGAGAATGGGTGAACAACCCTAACTTTCCCCCCAAAACCCCTTAAAAAGACTCCAATATAAGAATATTTGACTCTACATTAATGGGGAAGTGCCTAAAGTCTATCCCATCTCCTCACTTGCCTTATCCCTAAAAAATGGAGTTTAAGGATCACATGGGAAAGAAGAGATAACTTGTCCAAATTTCCCAAACTCTGATTTTCACCACTTTCTATAGGGGATATTTTAGATGTGTCATTAATGAGTTATGGGGCTCTTAATGAGATAAATTGACCCCTAACCCATAGGGTATCAAGTGGGGTGGTCAAATCTAACCCTAACTATCTTCTGGAAGCCTATTTATCCCTCCTAAACCCCACCTAAAGTTAACCCATGAAAATCAACTCTCTTGACTCAATCTGATCTCCCTAAGCCTTAGGGTAAGCATGGCAACTATACTAGGTAACCTCTAGGTTATATTAAAGGCTATATTGGTTACATTTACTAGCTATGCCAAAACATTGAGTGCACATGTGTCAAGTGACACAAATTATAAGGCATGACTTATTTAAACTTTTACCAAATTGACTTAAATATAATCATGCATAATAGTTACACGAATAAAACACAATACAATGAGGTTTCTATCTCTTTGTATAGACATAACCTTATCATTACGGTATTCACATAGGTGCATTCTTAAATCCATGTTTAGTACCATTATCAATTTCCTACACACTCATTGCACCAACAAACATTCACTCACATTTTTCATTATCCAATGATTAATCTTAATTTAACCAATATTTGGATTTAATCAAATTTTCATAATATTAACTTCTAATTAAATCTGCATCCTGATATCATATACATATCTCTCATATTGCATAATTAGAACTTAACCATATAGATAATCAGGATTAACTAATGTGTGTGTGAATTGTTGTCAAGTACCTGCAAGTTGCAAACACACACTTCAATGAATCATTGCATGGTTAGCTTATCAACTTATGAAAATCAAGTAAACAATAACCAGCTAAGCTAACCCAAATGACTCATTGCCTTCTAGATGGTAGGAGTTTGAACTTTTCTCTCAAGTCATCGTATATTTCAATGACTACACCTGTTCTAAACAAAGAATTTAAAAGCTAATTGCAAATGATCTAAATGATTTAAGCTAAAAGATAAAGCAAGATTTGTTGTGAATCCAAGCTAGTTAAGAGTATATTTTAAGCACCAAATGAAATTTATTGATAGATTTTAAGCTCCAAACTCAAATGTGCTCTAACGATGAAGTTTGCATGTAAACTAAAACAATTAACAAAACTAAGCAATTTAAAGCTAAGAGTGCTTGAATGCAAAACAATATAATAACGATAACAAAATCTAGGTCCTTGGTGAAGGAAAATAGGTTCTCTTTTATATAAATATCTCTCAAATCAATAGTCAAGATTGAAAGCCAAAGAGTGTACATGATTCGATCTAAGCAAGCACATTCCATGTGCAAAGAAGATGATTGGTCGAGAGAGTCAGTTGACTGAACTGACTGATCAATTATTTTGAAAACTTCCAAAATTAGTATTTAGTTAACAACTTTATTTCCAAAATGACAAAAAGATAAGAATAAGTTAACTCGATAAAACATATATGTTTCCAATTTAAAAATCAGTTAACTAAAATTGATGACATTATATGGATTTTTAAGGTTTAAATGATTTTAAATGCACATTTTGTTTTTATTAATTAATTTAATTCCATTTTGAATTGTAATTGACAATTTAACAAGTGGATGACCTTATCATCTTGGGTGTTGTATGTATGATTGATCCTAGCACCCTGTTTAGAAGATTCTTCTTTCTCATATTCAGGCAAGGGATTCTTAAATGTCTTATGATCATCTTCCATTGCATGGTTGTCAAATGTGATTGTCTCACTATTAATGAGGTCTTGGATTTAATTTTTTAACCTCATGAAATTCTTCGTTGTTTGTCCCTTGTTTATGTGATATGCATAGTAATCATTGTCTCTCCACCATTTTGGTATCACCTCTGGTTCGTATGGATTTGAACAATCTAGAAATGTGATTAGTTTATTTTCTAGTATATTCTTAAGAGCCGAATCATAAGATTCACCCACAGGATCAAAGTCCCTCTTGTGTTTAACCCAAGGTTTTTCTTTCATGAGGTTACTAAGCCCTTTTGAGGGTACCTTTTTGGTAATTTCATAATCTTTTAGGGCTTTAGAGACACTTTTTATTTATTTATTACTGTTGGTTTCAGTTGGGGAGCAACATTATTATCTACCCCGTCATTCACTACATGCTTGTTCTTATTCCAATATTTGGTCTTATCTTTAGAACTGGAATTAAATTAAATTTCTTTTGAAAGGGAAATCTCACCCTTCTTGACAAGAATGGTTTCAATCTTCAATGCACTCTTCACAAGTTGATTAAAAGTGGAGATATCTTGCATCTGAAGGGGATAATTATACTCTTTGAGTAATGCATTGGTATATATATCCATCTTTTTAGACTCAGGAATGAGTCATGTATATCTAGAAAATACCCTTCTCCATCACTGAAGAAAACTAAAGAATGATTCTCCCATCTAACATTGAATGCTGCATAATTTGACCATAGACACAAATTTTTTTATGTTATATGAATAGTGTTGTAAAAATAGATTCATCAGTTTGTCAAAAATTTTGATCCCAGTGGGTAACTTTGAAAACCACTCCATAGCTTGACCACGTAAGCTTCAGGGAAAGAGATGCTTGAGATACATCTACTCATGCATAAAATTTGTACATAGGGTATATAATTTTTTAATGTGATCTTGTAAGTCATAATGACTGCTATACTTGTCAAATTTGGGGATTTCTACTCTAGGTGGAAATGGAGGTAAGTGAAAATCTTTATCGAAAGGAAATGGACAAATGGTATCCATAGAGAATTTTGTCATTGGTTTCTCATTTTCCTATTTCATTTCTTGCATTTTTTTTTGCAAATCTTGAATTTGTTTGGTTAAAAGTGTCATAGGAGTTTCCTCCTCTTTAGCAATGATATCTTCTACTCTATAATGAGAGGGAAGTTGGGCTCCTTGTTGAGATAGTTCTAAAATGTATTGTTCTTTCTCTCCATTCATGATGAGATTCATTACTTTGAGGAATTCTTGGTCTTGTAGACATTTTTTAACTTCTTCCTCAAAGTCTTCAGGATTATTAAAATCTAGTGGAATTTTAGCATCATGATTGTTTCCCAAGACATTGTTGATTCTGGTAGTCTATTACCAAGAAAAACTGACTCATGTGTAGTGTTTAGTTCTTCCTCAAATAGAGGGCTTTTTGTAAGCAAGGGACATTGTCCTTCCATGTAGAGTGTTCTAAAAAAACCCCTAGTCTTTACAAGAATTAAATAGTTGATTCATCTAACTAGTGTAGAGGTGATTTCTAAAGTGTCGACTAAGTCCAAGGCCTAAAAAGACAAAGATATAATATCCAACTTAAAGGGAGAAGAAAAGACTCAAATCTTGAGTCAAGGTTAATGAACCCACTCTTGCAACTCAAGATAAGGATAGCATGGAAAAAGATGATAAAATAATGAGTCACTTTGACTAGAAGAGAAAAGTTAGACTTAAAAACAACAAGCATGTCAGACTATCAACAGATTGCAGTCAAAGAAAAACTAGTAGTAGTATTGTGAGAACACAGATTTGAGAAAATTTGGATAGAAACAACATGATAGAATACCAAATCAAACAACACATTAATTGATTTTAAGAGTTTTGACACTGGAAGAAGAGATCTCATACGAGCATGTACAGTGCTCAATATGAGTAACACATATGTCTGATATGAGAATTAGTGTTAGACAGTAGAATGGCCCAGTCTTGTGTGAGCACTGGGTCGATGTAATACGAGTAATGGATATCTATGATATGAGAAAATGGTGATAATGATCTAGACTTGTATTGACCATGACATAAACTCGTACGAGAATTGACATCTTAACACCTAAAAGTACATTTTTTGAAGCATTTGATCATTTTGTTGCTTGTTTTGGTGTTTTTTTGTTGTTTCACTCATGCCAAACACATCATGAAGATATTATAGATCCAAGCACAACAATCATTCCCTATTCCTAGGTGGCTAGAAATGGACAATACTTATTTATATCCTCTTACAATAAAATATCACATTCAAGTCGGACAGTTAGAAGCTTGGCAACACTGGCTCCCCTCCAAGGCACACACTTCTTGGGCCTACAAAACTTCAAATTTATCAAGCTCCATAGATCCTGATAAATTTATTGTCTCAAAAAGAGGGGCACATGAGAGGTTTTTTAGGCATGTACATCTCACAAAACCTGTATCAACAAGTAGAAATAATTTTGGCCACTATTCTGAAAAAGGTTTTAGTAAGGGTCTCAGTTTAAGTGTATCCTTTGTATCCACACAAGCATGATTGAGGTTTCTCACGTCACAAAGAACCTTAGCACTAGTAGTCACGATATGTGATTGAGACCCACAAGCCCTACTATGTGTTAGGAGAGAGCTGAGGATAAGCTCAAATTCCACTTATCTTATGAGGCTTTGATCTCAAGGAAGCATTTGATTATAGTGATTCAAAGAAGCTTGGCATTAGCTTGTTCTCACTTGGTTCATTCTCTAAGGGTGAGTACTTTTTCCCACTTGGAAAAACCCTCTAAAGTTGCAAATCTCAAATGGAAAATGACAAAAATGTTTCTATATTTTTGTTCATCCCTAAAAGGGTGAGAGCATAATCTCCTAACACTATTGTCATTCCTAAAACTCCAAGAAAAATTTCCTTTTAAAATGTCTTGCATGTATGTTCCTAATTAATAAAGAGAGAAAATAGACAAAAAAAAAATTGGTTGGATATCAATCATGACAACCTACAGGACAAAACATTAGTAATTTGTGTATTGTCATTTTTCAAAACATCATGCAAACCATAGTTAATCTTCTAATCAATAAAAATAGACACAAAACAGCAACCATAACAACTTTTTAACATCATAAATTTTTAAAAAAAACATGTTGTTTCTAAAGAAAAACTGCTTGAATTCATACGAGTTACACAACACAACCATATGAGTATAGTAATCTCCCATATGAGTTTATGGTGAAATGTAGAGAAACTTGTGTAGCACTAATCCAATGCTTGTACAAGTTTCTGAGAAGTCATACAGGACAAAATATACAAAATCTAAAAAATGACAGAAAATAAAGAAGAAATTAGACAGAAAAGAAGTTTCTCCTCCACGGTGGGTGTCAAAAATGTGCGTGTGAATTGTGGTCAAGTAACTGCAATCTTCAAACACACACTTCAATCAATCATTGCATGGTTAGCTTATCAACTTATGAAAATCAAGTAAACAATAACCAACTAAGCTAACCAAAACCGACTCATTTCCTTCTAGTAGGAAGGATTTTGAACTTTTCTCTCAGGTCATTGCAAAGTCAAGTGACTACACCTGTTCTAAACGAAGGATTTAAAAGATAATTGCAAATGATCTAAATAATTTAAGCTAAATGATAATGCAAGATTTATTGTGAATCCAAGCTAGTTAAGAGTATATTTTAAGCACCAAATGAAATGTATTGATAGATTTTAAGCTGCAAACTCAAATGTGCTCTAATGATGAAGTTTGCATGTAAACTAAAAATTAACAAAAAGTAAGTAATTGAAAGCTAAGAATGCTTGAATGCAAAATAGTATAATAAGGATAGTAAAATCTAGGTCTTTTTTGAAGGAATAGAGGTTCTCTTTTATAAAAATCTCTCTCAAATCGATGGTCGAGATTGAAAGCCAAAGAGTGGATAGGATTCGATCTGAGGAAGCACAATTCATGTGCAAAGAAGATGATTGGTCGAGAGAGACATTTGACTAAACTGACTAATCAATTATTTTGGAAACTTCCAAAATCCATTTTTAGTTAATAGCGTTGTTTGCAAAATGAGAAAAGGATAAGAATAAGTTAACTGGATAAAACATATTTGTTTGCAATTCAAGAATCAGTTAACTGAAAGTGATGACATCATATGTATTTTTAAAGATTTAAATAATTTTAAATGCACATTTGTTTTTATTAATTAATTTAATTTACAATTTAGCAATTTATTTAATCAATATATTAAAATATTATTTAAATAATTAACTTAAGGTTTATTTGCCAATGTGATGTATTTTTAGGAATTAATTAATTAATCAAGTATGATGATTAATTAGGACCTAGGATTCAGGTCAGATCAACTTGAAATTGATGAATTGCATGTTTCATTTAGGACTTAGAATAATCAAGATTAGGGTTTCTTGATAAGAGATTGAGATTAGGAGTCTAGGGTTTAGATGACCATTTTTAGGCCATTACATTTGCCCCTCTTTGAATTAATGTGCGATTAATACATTGATTCAAACACCTGTTAGAAACAAGATCTATAATAGTTTGATTTGAAGTGATGAAACCATTAATGTTGAGGAAGACCAACTTTGAGCATGATTGGATGAAATTCAATCAAAACATATAAACAGAATACTCAATTTGGTTTGAAGTGATGAAACTGGGCATCTGTTAAGAACTCTTAAAATTTTTGATTGATTTGAACAAATAACTAGTTTGATTTGAAGCGATGAGACTGATTACCGTTAAGAGATTTGATTAACAAGAAAATTGACTTGATTTGAAGTGATGAAGCCAATTTGATCAATGTATCTGGTTTCAATAATGAATAGCTCATATAAGACTAATCTTGTCTGGTTTAGAGTGTATGCACCACTATATAAGACCATTAATTAGGTTTTCTTTGATTCAAGTTGATCTCAACATGATTTGATGCGATGAAGCTGAGATGCCCTAAGCGATGGGATCTTGATTAACGATGTGATCACTGGAATGTTGATATCCTTATTTTTCCCCCTCAGGAGTGAAATTAGAATCTGTCTAGGTGCCCCAGTGATCATAAGTAATTTGATTGATAACCTGATGCAAGAAGAATATGATCTAATTAGAAATAGGTCGCAAGTGTTTAGGACATAATCTGCACTTGATGGGAGGTCATTTTGACCAAGGTTGACCAAAATTCTAACACACGGATTGGTTTGGAAGAAAAATAATGAGAGATTTTCATTTGTTGGATTCTAAAAGACTGATTGTGCAAGCGGTCAGCTGCAGTTGACTAAAAAATTCAAAAGTAAAAAATGACAAGTAAAACAATCTCATATTTTGATTTCAATCACAAAAATGGAATTAGGATGGTCGAACCAGCCAAAGGTTTAATTTTCACGTCAATCAAAGAAAGTTGAAAGTTAGGTCAAAAACCTATATAAGAGCCAAAAGGGTCAAATTTCAATTTATTGCAAACCTTCGAGCCATCTATCCTTTCTTAAGAGAAAATGGTGATCCCCATGCCAAATCATTGATTCAAGCACCATAGACTTCACAACTGGCCCGCAGAGTACCATCCACCAATGAGTAACTGAAAACCATGCTTTGCAATTCAAGTTTGGTGCATTTTGATAGATTTTTAATAGTTTTTTCCATTTTTTAATGTTTTCTTCCAGATTCTCATATGAGAGCCAATGTAGGCTTGTACGACTTTCTTCAAAAAGATCCTAACTCATATTGGGGCATTACATTTTTTGTATGCCTCTTGCCCCTTTCTCACATGAGAACCTTCAAGTTTAACCACTTGCTTGTACGGGGAGTCATGAAGACTTGTATGGCATCATTTACTTGTATGGGGATGCCCCATTTTTTGTACAAGTTTGTAAACTAGTGAGAAACTTGTATAGAAAACAATGAGACTTTCTGATTGCCAGATTATAAAAAAAAAATTGTTGGCCTTTTGTTTCCTATAGATGCATGTTTAGAACCTCTGTGTCAGTCTTCTGAGTCAGTCTAAACCATGTATTGATGTGTCTTCCATTTTTTCTTGTCACAAGAGCAGTTCCCTGATATCCAGTTTCATATTACCTTCCCTCTAACCATGCATCTAGGTGGTCATTTAGATGAGGAGGAGATAGCCACCATTTCTTCTTGTGGATTCAGTTGGTCACTGGGGATCATGGATATTCAGGTGAACCATGGGATTCTTACCACTTTGGTTGAGTAGTTTCATAGTGAGCATAATACCTTCCATTTTCCCATAGGTGAGATCATAGTGACCCTAGAGGATGTGTATAGGATTATTTAGATTCCTATTAGAGGAGAGTTAGTTATATTTGAGGTGGCCCATCATCTGGGGAAGCTTGCCTTACAAAGATTATTTCAAGATGATACTATCCTAGATTGATGGATTACATGGGATAGTATGATAACACACTATTCAGTGCAGTATCCAATAGCATGTTTACTGGCGGGTATTATAGGATGTCTCCTCATGCATGATAGAGGGAAGTAGGGGTTTCAAACTAGGTAGGGATTGGTGTTGGAGGAGCTACTAGAGAGGCCAACAAAGCTCGCATGGGGAGCTTGTTTGTTAGCTCATATGTACCATGAGCTTCATGAGGTCATGTATTGCAAGGTCAAGAGCCTCGTAGAAGGGGTACTAGTACTATAGAATTTGGCATGGGAGCACCTCCCCATATGCCACCCAATTTTAGATGGTGCCCAACAGGATGGGTAGCTATTTATCTTTAGATATGCAGGGTATGTTACATAGCCCCATCTGGGCCATATAGGATATTAGTGTTGATAGCTAGATGATATGATAGTTGTGACATTGCAACCATACAGGGGGACAAAGGCATGGAGTGATTGGGTGTGGTAGAGTAGGGAGATGTATATGAAATGCCCACTGATTGGGTAGAATACCAGTTTGGTTGAGAGATTTGTGGTGACTCAGGTTTAGAGGCAATTTGGTCATCCTTAGGCTGTCTTAGGAGAGTTCACAACATATGCCTGATTTTCTAATGAAGGGAAATTGGGATGGAGCACATGACTTGTGTATGGAAGCGTAGTACATGATATGACTAGGATAGTCTAAGCTACCCAGGAATAGAGGGATGATATAGCTAATGCAATTATGATGCCAAAGTATCAAGATTATTTTATCAGGCATCCATTCCCTCGGGTCACACATCTAGTAGCAAGAGTGCTAAGGATAGAGGAGGTAGATTTGATCCCCATCGCTATTCCAGTGATAGTGCTTAGGTGGATAGGTATTGCAGACCTAGGGCCTAGTTTAAGTAGATCAGTACCTACAGTTGGGAAGAGACAGGGGGGAGAGGGTCATGGATCAAGTTTAGTGGGGATAGATGTACCCTCAGGATCATGGGTTGTCCCAATGGTAGGATAGGATATATCAGTCTTTGATGAGGAAGCCTGACATGTCAAACAACGTCAGGATGCCCATGCAAAGCAAGATCATGATGAGAAGGGAGAGTAGGGATAGGCACCAGGGTAGGGACAGGGAGATGCATAGGCACCTCGGACCCCACAAGATATTATTCATTCACTAAGAGAGAGAGTAAACACTCTCTAGATAGAGGTGGTTGTAGCAAAAATAAGGGTCATAGAGCGTGATCAAAAGATATTAGATATGATAGTAGATAGAGATCAATAGATTCCTACAGTGCAGGTCGAGAGGAATCAATGAGTAGCAAAAGTACAGGCTGAGAGAGACTAGCAAGTAGCTTCTATGCAGGCTAAGCACAATCATTATCAATGTGTAGCCACCCTATAGACTAGCAGAGATTCATACTATGTGGCTACATATATTGCAGTGGTGCTAGTGGCACAACAGGTAGTTCCATACTCGTAGTTCATGGCTAGATCAGAGGGTGCTCGCATGCCTCCAGTAGATGAAGCTTCTCATCTTTTTCAACCTCCATCACATATTCCTAATGTTGAGGATATGGCCGAGAGTTAGCCATGATTCATTAATATGTATTATGATGTTGTACCCATTTTTGGTCTTATCTTGTGATGACATTGCTTTGATATTTTTGTATATTTTGAGATGTATCCTGATACATTTGATGATATATATAGAGACATATGCTTCAATTTCTTCATACCTGTGTTGATGTGATATGATTCATGAGATGCTCTATGTATAGACGCATTATTTTTATGATTTATGCAGATGAATATGTATGTTTATGTGGATGTTGATGCAGTGGTTGATGTGACATGATATCTAGATGTATGGATAGTTCTTGCAATGATGTAATGTTTTTAAGTTCTTTTATGATGCATATAGATGTATGAATGTAATTTTGATCATGTTTATGGATATGTAATGATGTAATGATTTATAATGCAATATGGATGGTATGTTTATCTAATGCAATGCAATTTTCTAACATCTCATGTATGTAAAAGATGAATTGTCAACACAGGTACTCAATCATGTCTCTATCAACACATAGCTTGACCACTTGGCAATGAGAAGATCGATGAATGAGAACCTCATATCCTTGACATTGGAGAGAGATATCGATATTATGCAGATTTCAACACTATGCAGATGTAGATGCAAGAATAACATGAATGGAAGCTAAGGTGTAGTCACTGAACTTTTAGCTTTGAAATTTTTCATCATCGAGTGTTTTGGAACATCGGAGTTAATACAATCCATACTAGTGCCACTGCAACCATAAGAATATGAATATGAATTTCATTAGATAAGATATGGGAAACTAACATAAGCATCATGGCACAAAATTTGAGATGATGTGAATGTTGTTTCCAGTTGATGTTGCAAGAGTACACTAGTATCGAGACATTCAAATCCAAGACAACCATGAGTGCAATCTTGTGTAAACAAGAAAAGTAATAATAGTTAAGGAGATGGTTCCGATCACACCTTAGTGTGCAAGTAAATAGGATCGAGGGATGTGAGGCTTTTCCTCTTTAATGTAGGAGCTCTTATCACATACACCCATTTTATTTGACATTTTAGGATCATTGGGACCACACCAAGAAGAAGTAGACAAAGAAAAAATTCACAAAAATCAATGAGAACAAACAATGTACAAAGAGAAGTTCAACATACTTCAGCTAGTTTTAATATTTTTGGATGTGTACATGTATGAGGTGTTGAGAAACACTATTTTTCTTGTGAGTGCAATGTGTTTAATTTCTATTGAATCTGTTGTTTACATTTTCTTTATCTAATGTGTGTTAAGAAACACATATGTGTCCAAGGATAGTGTTAAGAAACACTTTTGGATTGGGGTGTTGAGAAAAACCTATTGTAATAGTAGCGAGATGTCCTTCCAAAATGACAAGATTACTAACTCTAGTGTAATCCAAAGATATGATCAAGTTGGGGACCTGTTCCCCCTAGTAACAAACTCAAATTGCAATAACTAAATTGACACATACTGTGAGGACAAAGCTGTTTTGATTTCCCCCAGACTATGACTCTAGATTGGTTTCAAGCCATGAGGGTTCTCAGAAGAATCAAAGTGTCATGAAAGTGACTGGGAGCTATGTACAAACTGAAGTAAAGGATTTCCAAGACTAAGTATTGATAGATGGAGTGCTAAGGTACAAGAGGCATCTGTTTACCAGGTTTCCACCTACTTGGTAGAGATTTTATTTTTCTACCAAGGTGCCTATTTACTAGGTTTTGACCAAGGCACTTTTTTTTTCTTTTTCAATTTTTTTATTTTATTTTTGCATTTATTTTTTATTTTTTGGTTGATTAATCAAGGCACCTGTTTACCAGGTTTTCATCAAGATGGTCTTTTTTCAAGAATTTTACAATGTTTAGTCTTTTTTCAGGATCATAAGTATGTACATGGTGCTGATCGACAAGAATTCCTTAGGTGTATAACTTCTTCATATGGAGGGCATTGTTGAGATCCTAGATGCACTCTCCTTCAGGTGTGGAAATTTGATAGGCTCTAGAGCTAAATGCTATAGTTATGATATAAGGACCCAACCACTTGGGTTCAAATTTCCCCTTTTGTTCTCTATGTGATTGATCCCGAGAGTTTTCTCTTACATCTAGGTCACCCACCTAAATTTCTCTTGGTTTGACCTTTTTTTAATACCCTCTAAACATTCTTTTCTGATAAGCTCTAAGGTGATTGAACACCACTTGCCAACGTTCATCCAATAGTTCTAGTTATTTTAGCCTTGCGACTATATGATCTTCATATGTGACAAGTCTTCATAGAGAAACCCTCGGAGAAGGGAGTCCTAATTCTATAGGTAATACTACTTTTTCTCCATAGACAAGAGCAAAGGGGGTTACTGCAGTAGGTGTTCAGATACTTTTTCTATAAGCCCATAGTGCGGGATTGATCTGCAGGTGCCAATCCCATCAAGCTTTGTTCATAGTACGGTGCAAGATTTAAAAAATAAATTATTCGAGGCCTCAGCCTATCCATTACCTTATGGATAGTAACTGGAAGAGCAGTGCTTTTTAATCTTGAACTTCTCACACAATTCTTTGATATTGGTGTTTTTAAATTGCCCTCCATTGTCACTTATAATGGCTGAAGGATTGCCATATCTACAAATAATGTGATTTAGAATGAATAAGAGAACTTGTTGGCCAGTATATTTAATTAGTTAATCGCCTCTACCCACTTTATGAAATACACAGTGGTGGTGATGATGAATTTTTTCCCATTAGAATAAGATGGGTGTTTCTGACTGATGAGGTCGTTAATGTAGCCATGGCACTAGCTTCTCTGTTTTGTGTCCTCGAGACCTGCTAAATTATGATGTGGGTAAAATATTTTTAAAATTCATAAACCATTCTCTTATAAGGCATTATTTTATCATCCTTAGTTTGGTAAACATCATTGGTTTGGTTGATGATGAGCCGGGATTCACCATAGATGTGTAGCTATGATACATTCCATTCAATTGCTAGTTTGATTCCATTAACCAAGTCTTCACATTCAGAAATATTATTTGTATAAGGGAAAAATAGCTTGTATGCCTTTGGTATGGAATATCTCTGAGGTGTTATGAACAAGACACCTACACCTTAACCTAGTTATGGAAAATATATGTCAAAGAACATTTTTCATGACCTATGTTTTATGTGTAGAATAGAATCCTCTAGAAATTCAGTATTGATTGGGAGATCATCCTATAATCAAGCATCAACTAGTTGTTCTTCAATTGCCTATCCCTTGATTTCTTTTTGCTCAACATATTCAATGTCAAACTCACTGAGGAGAATGACCCATTTTGCTAACCTTCTAGTCAAAGTTGCTTCACTCAAAAGATATTTCAAGGGATTGATCTTTGCAACCAACTTTGTGGAATGAGCTAATATATAATGTCTCAGCTTCTGAGATGCAAATACAACCATGAGACAAGATTTCTCTATCACTAAATAGTTTGTTTCATATGAGACCAAGGTTATACTAATGTAGTAGACGACTCACTCTTTCTTGTTTTCATCTTCTTGTGGCAAAAGTTCCCCTAGTCATGTTGTCGTGGCACATATATAGGATCAATGGTTTTACTACTATAGGAGGCATCAATAGAAGAGGGATAGGAAGGTATGATTTTATTTGATCAAATTTATTTTTTCATTATTCATCCCACTCATATGTAACTCCCTTACACAATTTTTTTGTGAATGGTTGGGACTTCTCTACCAACTATGAGATAACTCTCCAAATAGACTGAATTCTCCCTTGGAGTGTCCTCAGTTGAGTCATGTTTCTAGGTGGTAACATCTCTAGGATTTATTGCACCTTTGTAGGATCTACCTTGATTCCTTTTGCTAAGATAATGTATCCCAACAATTTTCCATAGGTCACACCGAATACAAACTTATTTGGGTTTAGTCTAAGCTTGAATTGATCCATTCTATCAATAATTTTACCCATGTCTTGTAAGTGTGTGGATCTTTCCACGGTTTTAACAAGTGTATCATCCACATAATCTTTTTTATGTTTGTGCATCATGTCGTGGAAGATTGTTGTGACATCTCATTGATAAGTAGCTCCTGCATTTTTCAGTTCAAATGGCATAAATTTCTAGCAGAAAGTGCCCCAAGAAAATGTGAAGGCTATCTTTTCCTGATCTTCTAGAGAAATATTGATCTGGTTATATCTAGAGAAACCATCCATGAGAGAGTAAATTTCATACTCAGCTATCATATCTGATGAACTATAACTAATTATATGTTTTTATTCAACCGAGTTGCAGAAGTAATGATAAACATTATCAGTTAATGAATTGTCATTGATGTCAACTTATTTGAGTGTTATTATGGTGGAAAACATATGTTATGTAATAAAGATCGGGAAAAAAAACAAAGTTTATGTGGTCGGTAAATAAAGAGTTATGTATACACTGAGTGAAAATAATAATTGAGTAGATTGTACTGAATACCGAGAAATAGTGATAACCAAATAAGGGATTTCTAACTCAACATGATTAATAATAAGACTGAGCAATTAATTATAATTGAGGTCGACTTGGATGTTGATCTAGAAATTGATGATTTCAAGGTAAAAGATAAAGTTTGTTATTTGATCAAACGGTTATGGAAATTCAAGGAAGATCCAACGAGAGAGATTGAATAGTGTTTTTAACACAACTATCGAGGAAGGATCAAGTGGGAAAATGAACAATGAAGATTAAGTGGCAAGATATGAAGAATAAAAATTAAATGATACATGATTTCTATGTAATAGACAAGAGATTCATTTTTGAATCGTGTGTGTTGTTGATAGATGTTGAAGCATACATGCGAATTTGACGCATGACTGATCAAACTGGCTAAAGACATAACTGAGCATTTTTGCAAACATAAATGAGAAAAACAATGGAAAGAGGATTACTAAGAAGAATAAGTATGATATGAACTGAAGTGAAAAAATGATCAGAGGTATTATGTACGTAAAATAGATTTGAATATATGCAAATAAGAGTTGTATTTGAATCCTATCATTACTGTATCAGTTTAACCTTTGTTACAGATAAATCTCTTAACCAAGTGGGATAGTGAATCCTTATTATAACATTAAGAGAACGTTGATTGTTTTCTTGTTGACCCCATAGTGAATGCCTGGTCAAGAGAGAATTGTTAATTTTAAATCCTCTAACAAGGACACATTTGACAGTGTGCATTGAAACTTTAATAGGGTTAGCTCCTCATCGAGCTCACTTCAGGAGAGTGAAAATATTTTGGGTTACCGGTTCCAGGTGATTTTTTCTTTAATAGGGTTTCCACGTTAAAAATTTGTGTCAATGTGAATGAATTTTGTGGATTGTTATTTTAATTTACACTTTATTTTATTGACCTAGATCAATAATCATAGTATTAATTTACTAACACTCAGTAAACACTTGATGAAAGTCTAAGTTTACAAAATACATTTTCACTGATTTGTGTTTTATATGATTGAATTTATTTTTTTATACATCTGGAGGAATTTGGGAATGTAGGATAGTTCTGTGAGGGCACTGAGTCTAAATAATTCACCCCCCCTCTCATTTACTTTAATAATTGGTATCAAAGATATCGGTGCTTAGAAAAGAAATTTTTCAAGGAATTGAGCTAAAGATCACAAGATGTGTAAGAGAGATGCACCTAAGATGAACATGGATAACTTCCAGACATAGAAAATAAGAATGAGATTATACCTATCAGGAATTGTAAGAAACATTGAAGATTTTCTACACAATGAATTCCTATTACCTATTGGACCTTGGATAGTAAATCAGTTGAAAGAGAAACATGAGAATAACCTTATTATGGTGGAGATTGCTTCTTCACTTACCGATTCTGAATTTGAAGATATCAAGACATGTGTAACTACCAAGAAGATGTGGGATCAACTTACTCTAGTTTATGGAGGAGATGTAAATGTACTAAGAGACAAATTTGAAAGTCTTCATGAAAAGTTTGATGACATATGAATGGAGGAAGGAAAAAACACCACACAATACAGTAATCAACTTAAAGAAGTTGTGAATACTATTCAAGGATTTGGTACAACCATTGATGAAGACACAATTGTGAGTAAGATTCTTAGAACTCTATTGCCTATTTATTCTATAAGAGTCTCTATAATTCATGAAATGAGAGAAGCACCTGGAAATAACATTACTATTGATATTATTATTCAAAGATTGGTATTTTTTTAGCTGAATAACTTTGACAACAGTATTGTACCATCTATGGAATCTGTATTTATGTCTACTTTGAAAATTGGCAAATCTAGTAGAAAACACATAATCAAAAAATAATAGTGATAGTGATAGTGATGACAAGGAACTTGATGAACTTGAATCTTTAATGGTTAGAAGATTACATAGAGGTAAAGGAAGATATAAAGGTAAACTACCTTTGATATGCTTTAACTATAAAGAGATTGGAAATTTTTCTGCAAGATGCCCTAAAAAAAAGAATGATGATAGAAATGATAGATCTAATGGTAGAAAGGATGACCGAGACTTCATAAGCAACCACCAGTATGATAGAAGAAATAAGTGAGATTACAAAGATAAAGGTAAGAAATATTGTTACAATGTTGAAGATAATAATAACAGTGGATCTGACAGTGATGAAGATATTGATACAGTATTTGTAGCATTGAAAGATGATTTAGATGAGGATGAAAGGTACGAAGATATAAAACTTATCTCTAGAGTTGGTAAACATGATATTTGGGTTATTGATAGTGGTTGTACACATCATATGATTGGTGATAAAGGAAATTTTTAATTTCTTGAACATTATGATGGAGGATCAGTAAGAATGGTCAATGATACACCCTGTCAAGTGAAAGGAAAAGGTACTATTACGTTGAATAATCAAATCAAATGTGAAAATGCTTATTGGGTAAAAGGACTTAACTAAAATATGTTGAGTGTTTCAAAGTTGAATAAAATAGGTCACCGAGTTGCATTTGAGAACATAAAATCTAGAATCTATGATGGAAAAGGAAAATTGATCGGTACTGGTGAACAATCTAAAGGTAACCTATTCTATCTTGACATAGCTGAAACTACTTGTTTATTGGAAAAGAATGAAGATATATGGATATGGAATATAACACTTTGTCATGTAAATTTTGACAACTGGTTAAGATTAATAGAAAAAGAAAAGTTAGAGGCTTACCAAACCTATCTAAACCAGACCATGTAATGTGCAAAAATTGTCAAATGGGAAAGATGTCAAAATATAGTTTCAAGAGCAAGAATTTTTCATCTAATGAAATTTTGGATTTAGTTCATACAAACCTATGTCAACCAATGAGAACACAAAGGTATTATGGAGATATATATTTTATTTTGTTTGTTGATGACTATTCTAGGATGATGACTGTCATGTTCCAAAAAGAAAAATTTGAAGCATTTAAGATGTTTAAGTGGTCTAAAGCTAAAGTGGAAAAGGAAACTGATAGAGATATGAAGTTTTTGAGATCTGACGGAGGAGGTGAATTTATTTTTGATGAGTTCACTAACTTTTGTAATGAGTATGGAATCAAAAGACAATTTTCTACACCAAGGACACCATAGCAGAAGGAGATTCCTAAAAGAAGGAAAATATCAATTATTGATTGTGCTAGGACATTGATGATTGAGAAAGGAATTTCACAAACATATTGGAGAGAAGCAGTCAACACAAAAATATACACACTAAAATGAGTACAATAGAAGAAAGATTCAAACAAAACACCTTATGAGCTATGGTATGGGTATACATCAAATGTAAGTTGTTTTGGAATATTTGGTAGTATGTGTTATATTCTGAAAGATGAGAGAAATGGAAAATTTGATTTGAAAAGTGATGAAGGAATATTTCTTGGATATTCTGCTAAGAGTAAAGCCTAAAAATTTTGAACAAGACAACTAGAAAAATCATTGAGAGTGTAAATGTGAAGTTTGATGAATTTTCTAAGCTAAATGATGAGGACAACATGAGAGAACCTGAAGATTATAGTAAATTTTTTTACTGGGAAGAACCTAATATTATACCAACACAGATGCCTAGCATTACTGGGTAATAGGGTAATGTTACCAGGAAACAAAACAATGTCACTGGGCAATAGGTAGCATAGACCGAGAATCAAGAAAATGCTCAAACAAAGATCATGAACCAGAAGACAATGTAGATGTAGCATAAAATGATGAAGGAACAAGAACTGAACCTGTACTTTCTAGATATGTAAGAAGACACCATCCATAGGATCAAATCATTGGAGATAAAAGAGAAAACATATTGACCAGAAGTAAGTTTAGATATGACACTTGTTTAATTTGTGAATTTGAGCCTAAGAATGTTAGAGATGTGTTAGAAAATGAAGAATGGTTTTAATGCCATGAATGAGGAAATTGAGAAAATACAAAAAAATAAGACATGGACATTAGTATCGAGACCGAGTGATAAAAACATCACTGGCACCAAACCAATTTTTAGAAACAAACTGAATGAAGATGGGAATGTAATCAAAAATAAAGAAAGATTGGTTTGCAAAGGGTATGCACAAGAAGAAGGAATTGACTATGGAGAAACTTTTGCACCAGTTGCTAGACTTGAAGGAGTAAGAATACTACTTTCATACACATCATATAAAAGATTCAAGGTATATCAAATGGATGTGAAGTCTGCATTTTTGAATGGAATACTAGAAGAGGAGGTATACATTGAACAACCTGAGGGATGTTTTGATCTTGATCAGATACACATGTTATGTAAGCTACATAAAGCTTTATATGGACTAAAGCAAGCACCAAGATCATGGTATAAAATATTGCATTCATATATTATAAGTGTTGGATTTATTAAAACAAGTGACAAAAACAATTTGTATTTAAAAGGAGGAAATGATGATAAGACACTTGTTGCTGAAATATTTGATGATGATATCATATTGGGAGGTAATGATAACTTATGCACTTCATTTGTTGATGAAATGAGGAAATAATTTGAAATGTCAATGTTTGGTTAGATCAAATTTTTTCTTGGATTGCAAATTTTACAACAAACTACAGGAATATACATTACTCAATCAAAATACACCAAGGAAGTACTAAAGACATTCAAAATTGAGGAATCAAAACTAGTCGGAACACCTACGATGATAGGATGCAAACTAAAAAAAGAAGACAAGACACATGAGGTAAATCAAACCTTGTATAGATCTATGATTGGTATATTGATGTATGTTGTTCACACAAGACCTGACATAGCACATGCAGTTGGAAAAGTTGCAATATTTTATGCTAACCCTAGGGAATCAAATATGACCATTGTGAAAAGGATTTTCAGATATTTGAAGAATACTGAGGATTATGGACTATGGTATAAAAGAGAAGGAAAATTCAAATTGAAAGTCTATACAACTGGTGATTGGGCTGAGAATATAGATGATAGAAAAAGTGCTATTGGTGGAGCATTCTTTATTGGAGAAATACTAGTTACTTGGATTAGCAAGAAGCAAGGATGCATATCTCAGTCAACTGCAGAAGTAAAGTATGTTGTTGCTGCTACAAATTGTTCTAATATAGCATGGATAAAACAATTGTTGAAAGGAATGAATGAGGAGATCATTAAACTAGTGATGATTTATTGTGATAATACAAGTGTTATATATATTTCAAATAATCCAGTGATGCATGCAAAGACAAATCACATATCTATAAAATATCACTACTTGAGGGAACAAGTACAAGACAAACAAGTACTATTGGAATATGTACAATCAAAGGAACAACTTGCTGACATATTCACAAAACCATTACCAAAGGATACATCTGAGTACTTGAGAAGAAGACTTGGGGTTCGTCCCTTATCTATTGATAACTAAGATGAGTAGGAGGTTGCAACAACCTACATTAAATCAAAATATCAATCATGTTGATGCAAAGATCAACTGGACCAACACAAATATATAAGTAAACTAAAATTACCTACTCCATAAAAAATCAAAGATATTTTATTTGTCTACTAATGAGCTGCATATTTTTCCTTTTGGCATTGTTGTCAAAGGGATAGAAAATGATCAGTGAAATATATATCCATCTAAGGGAGAGATATATCAATGAAATATTAAGGAGAGAATTGATTCATGAAAATATATATCTACTCAAGGGAGAAAAGAGAAAAGAGAAAAGGAGAGAAAAGACATATCTAATCTATAGAGAGATTCAAGAGCTGAACAGTCAAAACTGTAGAGACAGTCTGCACAATGAGTATTTTGTTTATACTAACATAGATTATATTCAAGCTAGGCAGAGCTAGAGAATTTTTCTAGTTGTAGAAAAAAAATTTGGTATTTTTTGTATGCCATTTTATATTTCATATTACATATTGTGTTGCCATCAATGCCAAAGGGAGAGATTGATGAACTACAACTGATTATATGTTGATATTCAACTGAGTTGTAGAAGTGATGATAAACATTATTAGTTAATGAATTGTCATTGATGTCAACTTATTTGAGTGTTATTATGGCAGAAAACATTTTCCATTTGTTATGTATTGAATATCTAGAACAAACAAATTTTATGTGGTCGGTAAAATAAAGATTTTGGTGTACATCGAGTGACATTAATAACCAAGTAAAATGCAGTGTATACCAAGAAATAGTGATAGCTAAGTAAGGGATTTCTGACTCAATACAGTTAATACAAAGATCGAGAAATTAATTATAATTGAGGCTGATCACTTGGATGTTGATATGGTAATTGATGATTTTGAGGTAAAAGATAAACTTTATTATTTGATCAAACAGTTATGAAAATTCAAGGAAGATCAGACGACAGAGATTGAAACGTGTTTTTTAAAACAACTGCTGAGGACAAATCAGTTGGGAAAATGAATGATGGAGATTAAGCAACAAGATCTGAAGGATGAAAATTAAATGATACATGATGTCTATATAAGAGACAAGAGATTCATTTCTGAATCATGTGTGTTGTTGATAGATGTTGAAGCATACATGAAAATTTTATGCATGACTGATCAAACTGGTTAAAGACAGAACCGAGAATTTTTGCAGACATAACCAAGAAAAACATTGGAAAGAGAATTACTGAGCAGAACAAGAATGATATGAACTCAAGTGAAAAAATTGATCAGAGGTATTATGTAGTTAGAATAGATCTAAATATCTGCAAATCAGAGTTGTATTTGAATCAGATCACTACTGTATCAGTTTAACCATTGTTACAGATAAATCTCTTAATAGAGTGGGATAGTGAATCACTATTATAACATTTAGAGAATGTTGATTATTTTCTTGTTGAACCCATAGTAAATTATTGGTCAAGAGAGAATTGTTAGTTTTAAATCCTCTAAAAAGGTCACATTTAACAGTGTGCATTGTAAGCTTTAATAGGGTTGGCTCCTCACCGAGCTCACTTTAGAAGAGTGAAAATATTTTGGATTATCAGTCCAAGGTGGTTTTTCCCTTAATAGGGTTTCCACATTAAAAATCTATGTCAATGTGTATGAATTTTGTCGATTGTTATTTTACTTTACACTTTATTTTATTGACCTAGATCGATAATCAAAGTATTAATTTACTGACACTCGGTAAACACTATTGCTGAAAGTTTAAGTTTACAAAATACATTTTTCATTGAGCTGAGTTTTATATGATTGAATTTGGTTTGTTATACATTTGGATGAATTTGGGACTATAGGATAATTTTGTGAGGGCATTGAGTCTAACTGATTCACCCCCCCTCTCAGTTATTCTAACAATATCCACAATCATATATCAATGTTGGGAAAAGGAAAGTCATCCTTTGGACAAGCCTTGTTAAGGTCCTTGAAGTTAGTACAGAATTGAATATATTTGTCTGGCTTCGATACGGGTACAATGTTTGAAATCTAATCTGCATAATCAATGGCTCGAATGAACCCAACTTTGAGTTATCTTTTTCAATTCAGCCTTTATCAACAAAGCAACATGAGGATGCATTTTTTGGAGCTTCTATTTCACTATTTTGACTCCTGGTGTGATAAAGAGATAGTGCATAATAAAATCTGGATATGAACTAGGCATGTTTGAGTAAATCCATGCAAATTTGACCTTTTTCTCTTTAAAGAACTCAGTAAATTCTTTGAGCTCTGCTATTGATAAAGACTATGCTACATGGATGATGTGTGGATCCTCCTCTGTCTCAATGTTCATAGGTTGTGTCGGTTCAATCAATACTGACGACCGTTCCTGGAAGTGACTAGGAAGGATATCAAGTACCCCATCCTTTGGCACCTCAAAGAGGTTTTCAACATCAGATGCATCTTCTCGTTTTACAATTTTGTGTTCTAAAACTTCCACAATGTTAAAACTTCCACAATGTGGTTTTTGCCTTTATAATTTTTTTTATTTTAGATTTTAATTTTGTGATTGAGGTACTTGATAGCCACTTCAATCATATTCACGCTAGGTTTTGATGGAAGTGCTTCAAGGTTTGCTTTGCACTTGCTCAACTTAGGACTCTGCTTGTCTTAGTCTACTTAGGATTCCTATTTCTCTGCTAGAACCCTAATATTCTTAATTCTCAACCCTAATAATATCCTAACTCTACTCTAAGAGTTATTTCTATTGTGCTTAACCTTGAAGAATTTCCAACATTGAAATTTTCTCTTTGCCACTATGCTCTCTTGGATGATTCCAAGTTCAAAATTCTCAAACATTGTTCACCAATGCTACAAGGGATATTTCCATCACTAAACCATTCATTTTACATCCAATCCATCCTATTTTAATGGGTCTTCAAACTCAAATAAATCGAGTTCCAACTTTACACTATTTTTGGTCCTATTAGGCGTAGTAGCCAAATTAGCCCTATCTAGAGGGGTTTTCTAGATTGTCTCTCAAAACTATCAAACAACCCTAAAACAAAAAATTAGGATTCAAACACCCTTTTCAAATACTTTATATATTTTCAAGGTTTTAGTTCCCTAAGTCCTTCGTGCAGTGTTGTCCTGAAATATATGTCAAATAGGGCTATTTTCATCCATTAGTTGCAGTCATCTGATTTCTCTCTATAAATCTATCCATATGGATTGTTAAGGACCTCAGATCATATAAAGGGTTATAATAGACCCTAATTATTCTAAACCTTCAAATTTTTTCTTCTCCCAAACATTCCCTTGCAATGGCACTCAATTCTTTCACTATTACACACCTAGCTAGACAGGCATTGCTCGCCTAGGGTGTAACTTTAAAAATAGATACTAAAATATTATAACCTCCTACCTACATATCTACACTATAAATAGGCTCCCCTAACTCATTCATCCAACCTTTTGAGTTTCCCACGGTTGGATTTCATGGGGGAGCCATTAAACCAAAACTACATTGAACTAGACCAACAGACTCTCTAAAACTTAAACGATTTCCTAAGGCTACCAAATCAACACTAATCTACTTACTCACTAAAATAAAAATTATTGAATATGTTCCTACTACATTAATCCACCAATAGATCAAGTATTTCAATCCATTATAACACCAAGAACATTCAAATAGGTCGATTGTACACTATATCTCAGAACACTTGCTCTATTGCTTTCAAAAACTTGATTACAATCACTCTACCTCGGGAAATGAGCCATAGAGTATCATAAGATTCTTCCTCCACCATTTTAGGCCACTATAATTTATTTCTCACTCCTAGAATGACGGTAATCCAAATTTTTTGAGTTGCATGCAACATTTGCAAAAGTTGCAAATGTTATCATGACAACTTTTGAGCATATTTTGCATTTATGATGCAACCTATCTTTTAGGGCCTCTAACCCATAAAAATAAATGAAATAACATAATTAAATCCTCTTTATGCATGTTTATCAGCTTACATAGCTCTAGGACACATTTAGACAACATTTCCCAAATTTAGGCCTATTCTTAGAACTAAACAATTAAGAGAAAACTAAACTAAACTAGAATGAAATTAGCACTAAAAAATAAATCACCTAGTCACACAAAATAAATACCTTCTAAGGTCTAATAAAAAACATACTGACTTGGCTAGAGTCAGCTACAAGAAAAAACTAACTAGGTCTTTTAGGATAGCCTAGGTGCTTCTGCACCATCCTCCCCAAATGAAAAAAATTCAACCCACCCTTGGGTTGAGTAAGTTGAGGTCAATGCCCAAATTTTTGAACTCAGTTTACTTTATCCACACTACATCTACATATTTTTGTCCATGCCACTTCACTAAGTGTTATAGGTATTCCATCTACCTTGTCTTCTTGTAGACTCAGGAATCTAGTATGTGTTCTTTCATCTTGATTGGGGCAGATGGAAAGTTGAGTTCCTCCACCTCCTGTATGACTTCAGTCAAACTATGATCTACATCTAGGATTGGGCCTTTGTATAAAACTAGGTCTACAACATTAAACACTGGAGATAAACTCATATCCTTTGGAAGTTCCACCTTGTAGGCATTTGCTCCATATTTGGCCAATATGACACATGGGCCAATTATTCTCATCTAAAGCTTATGTGGTGTTCCTTTTTTCAATCTTTCCATGTTGAGGTGAACCATCACTACATCCCCAACTCTGAATTAGACATCTCTTTTCCTCTCATCCACTTTTCTCTTAATCTTCTCTATATTTTCAATGAGTGTCTTCCTCACTGTCTCATGGACTTATTTCCTAGAATGTGTAAATTCATCAGCATAGACACTTCCCTTGGCTCTATTCTTCAGATCTTTGAGATCATATATGCCTCTTGGATGAAGACCATAAACTATTTCAAAAGGAATCTTACCAATTCACTGTGTCATTGTAGGCATATTTTTCTTGCCCAATGAGTTGGTCCCATGTTTGACCATACTCCTTAGTTAAACACCTTAGGAGATTTCCAAGACTCCTATTGACTACCTATGTTTGGCCATCAGACTGAGGATGGTATGTAGATCCAAAAGACAAGTTGGTTCCCAACTTCTGCCAGAGAGTCTTCCAAAAATGACTCATAAAATTTGTGTCTCTGTCAGACACTATGCTCAGTGGCAAACCATGTATTTTGACTACCTCCTTGAATAATAGGGAATCTATCTTACTTGAATCATTTGTTGTCTTGTAGAGTACAAAGTGTGCCATCTTTCTAAATATGTCCACATTATCATAAATGCTATCCATTCCCTACTTTGTCTTGGGCAATCCCACTACAAAATTCATACTCAGACATTCCCATGGTCTAGTTGGAATGGGTAAAGGCTGGTGTAGGCCTACATTAGAAGATGTACCTTTTTCCTTCTGATAGATAACACAACCTTCTACATATCTCTTAACATCCAAATTCATCTTGGGCCAAAAGTAAAATTTTTGAACTAATTCTTGTGTCTTATTAACACCAAAATGGCCACTAAGTGCACCATTGTGTTTCTCCTAGATTAGGTTATCCCTAATAGACCCCCTAGGGACACACAATTGACTCCCTTTAAACAATAGACAACTCTGTAAAGTATACTCAGAGAATTGACTATGAAAGTGATTTTTATACTCTTGGCATACCTTGTAAATGTCTACAAAGTCCTCATCTTCACCATATAGGTCTTTGAAGTTGTCTATCCCCATGATCTACAATTTAATCTCTTGAATGGTTAAGGATCTTCTACGTAAGGCCTCTTCTACCTTATTCTGTAACCCCTTCTTATGTTTGATGTTGAAGGTGTAGGCTTGTAGGTACTCAACCCACTTCATATGCTTGTGACTGAGTTTATCTTGAGAGTTGAAGAAACTTAATGCTTGATTGTCTGAATAGACTATGAACTCTTTTGGAAGAAAATAATGCATCCACTTTCTTAGTGACTGTACTAGAGCATACATCTCTAGGTCATAAGAAGAATATTTCTTCTTAGCTTCACTTAGTTTCTCAGAGTGGAAGGCCACTGGTCTTCCCTCTTGACTCAAGATAACACCAATGGCTACATTGCTGGCATCACATTCCAGTGTAAATAGCTTCTCAAATCTTGGTAAAACCAAAATTGGTTGGGTAGCATTTTTTTTTTCAATAGCTCAAACCCATGGTTATCTTTTTCATTCCACACAAATTTTGTCTTCATCCCACCCTTGATAGTATCAAGCATAGGAGCACAAATTGCACTGAATTGTTTGATAAAATTTCTATAGTACTGTGCTAAGCAATGAAAACTTCCTACCTCAGTGCTTTTTCTTGGAGTAGGACAGTTGATGATGGCCTCCACTTTTCTAGGATCCATCTTTTAGTTTCCTTGAGATAACACAAATCCAAGGTGCACTAGCTCTTGCTTGAAGAATTCACACTTCTCCAACTTTATCATCACCTCCTCCTCATGTAGCTTCTTTCAAACCATTTTTTAGATGTCTGAGATGTTCTTCTCTTGTATTACTGTAGATGAGTATATCTGTTGGGATTAATGGGAAGTAGTACTAAGAGGGGAGGGGTGATTCATTACCTCTAAAACTTTTAACTCTTTTCACCATTCATCATTAGTAATCATTCTTTACTGTATTACCGACCATTACTGTTTTTCTTTCTTATGTATGTAACATTAATTCATAATCTTTAATTTTTTGCAACATTCATAGAAACATTTTTGAAAGTAATAAACACATAACACAAGATATGATATCGCAAAAAACTCCTCTTAAGAAGTAAAAACTACGGTGGGGATGGCACCAACAAAACATCACTATCTGCAGAATGGAAGGGAGCTAGTAAAGGCTTACAATTGATCACTTTTGATGATCTACCCTATTAGGAGTATTGAGGTGGAGACCAGTTAACATCTACTCTATTAAGAGCTTTAGCAACATTGATTTAAGTGTGCACTCGGTTAAGATATTTACAGTAGGACTGTTAGGTCCACCTTTCTTGAAAGGATTTATTAAGTGTACTACACTTGTTAGAATGACTACATATGTTTGACCTGACTGTATGCAATCTACAATTGCTGATCAAAAATCCATTAAATCTCTCATAATAAGAATATCACCTATAGTGATTGATGAATACATTTTCTCTGCTTGTTGGTAGCCTGTGTTCATGTTCTTGAAACTGATTTGATCCAATTTATGTCCTTCTGCATGAAATCTCTTGTCTAGTCCTTATCTCTCAATGGATACAATCATTATCGAACAACATGTTCATGATAGATTGAGAATCTATTTATACAAGTATTTGACCTATCTTAGAATCAAGCATTACAATGTTAACTCTTAGATCCAAGGTTTACAACTTGACCTTGATCTTTAGTTTGCATGTTTTAAATAAGTAAAACTAAATAAAACAATAATAAATACATTTCTAAATCTGCACATAATGGATTAAAAAACAAATCAAGAAGCTATATATACAATTTAAGTAATTTATCTTACATGGAAAGTCGAATCCACTTTTTACGAGATGTAACTGACTGTCCGTTCTTGGTCGTCAGGTTGAACTGAAAGGCTGTCGGTGTTCCTTTGTTGAACTGATCATTGGGTTCCCTTCATCTGTCAGGTTCCTCTCTTTTTTGTTCTGTCAGGTTGCATTGTTGTTACTCGTCGGGTTCCTTTATGTTTTTTGTCATCGGGTAACACTAAATAGTGTTTGTCGGGATGCTTTGAACTTGGCAATATTGGGTAACATTGGCGTCGGGTAGTGTTGTGCCTTGTTTGTCAGTGTAGTGTAAACCAATGGTGTAGATCATGTTTTTCTTTGTGTATACTAATGGAAAAATATAATGCCTTGAATCTCCCCCTTTGACATTAGTATCAAAAGATGATATGTGCATAATACTAAAGTGTTTAGTATGTACACCATGTCTATATCCTTGTCATTATATGACTCCCCCTAACTGTATGCATCGGTATAGTATAAGTATATGTACATGTATACTTTCCTCTATACTATACATTCCCTATTCTTTGCTCTTTCAATTGTTTGACTATACACATCATTTCCTCCTTTCACTTCCCCCTTCTTTTACAGTGATTATACATATCACTTCCCCCTTTATTTGATACTCATGAAAAATGGTACAACTTATAAGATGCCAAAAATGTGACAACATATTCCTCACAACTTGTTGACTTTGCTCGTAGATCTAGGAGTTGTCTCCATTTTGTCTCAGTCATTCTGTCTAGCTCTAAAAACTTATCTTCTAGCACTTTGTAAGCCTGTATCTTGGCTAAATATTTGCCTGAGTTCTTCTTCATAATTTATTTTATTTCTTCAACCTTAGATTCGGGAGGCATAAGTGTTACTTACCCTCTCCCTTACTTCTCTTTCAGTTTGTAGAGCATATGACCATTGTTGAGATATTTTCATACCCATCTCCTTGGGTATTTGGTTGACAAATTCAGCTCATACATATTTGTACTTGACCATTTCCCTTATTATGGCATCTTGTATCTTATTTTGGTCCTCTAGTTTAAGTGTATCCCATTGTCTAATTGTCTTGTCATGCATTGTGCTAGATGTAGCACTAGATTCAACACCCTCATCAATCGTTAGATTTCTAAAATTCTTCTTTTTCACATCAGGCTCATCATATTTTGTGTCTTCTATGTCATCTTTTGTCCTAACCAATCTTTTTCACCTCTTTTTAGGTGTTGGCTTCACAGTTTGCTTCTTTGTTTGTTTTTCTAGCTGCTTCCTCTTATAGGTCCTTACTTGACCTTTCTTAAGAGGTGTAGTATTGGTCTTAGTAGTTTGACTCCTTGTCCTCTACTTCTTTGTAGTAGGTGGAGGTGTATCAGATTCAATTTCCTCAGAATCTGATTTTTGTTCATCATACCCTTCACCGACAGTGCCCTGTTCATTGGTTTTCTCAGTTTTTTCTTGTTCCTCCTCATTTACCAATAGAATGTTTTTAAGATTCTTGACCATCTTATTCTTCTTGTTGACAATATTTTTAATTTCTAGGCCTCTTTTGATCTTAGACCTAGCCTCTTCATAGGTTCAAAACCTTGGTTTTTTTCTGTCAATGGGCTCATTGATCAATGCATCAATAGCATTGGTTGCTTGATCTATGTTGATTTCATAATCAAGTGGGGCTAACCAAGTTGTTCTTGGTACAACCGGTTTAATGTAGGTGAAATATGTATCCACCATAAAACATATTTCATCCCTATGTTTTTCTATCAGTTTCTTAGGGATCCTTATTCTTTCCATCATCTTTTCCTTTAATTCAAGGAAGTATGCAGTCATAACATATTCAAAATTATCTCCTAGTGACTTAATTAGTTCACTAATATGTAGTCTCACCGGTTTTGATGTGTCCCATTTCACTTTTCCTACTGAAGGAAAGTATTCTTGAAAGTAGAAAAATATACACATGATAAGTGAGCCAAACTTACATGTGTTAGTTTTTCTAGACCTAATTGTGTTCATGTTCTCATTAAGTTGTTTTAGTAGGATCTCACACAGATCCATCTAAATTCCCTTGGTCATTATTTTGTAAGCTATTCTTACTGATGTTGATGATATGCTATTCATCCTTCTTTCCTGAAAGATCTTGTACCCAATCACACATGCACCGATTCTCAATTCTTTGTCAGTGATGGTGTTAACTTTGAGACCTCTGTTATCCCATTCAGCTTTTATAAGCTTTTCAACTTCTGGCCTGGAAGGTTGCTTGTGAGCCTTAGGCTTGTCATTTATTTGATAACCAGTGAAAAAATGAAGGACATCCTTAGTGATTTTTTTGGGTTGATCCAACCACAACTTCTGGGCATGCATTATGCTAAGTACCAACCTAATCCAGTCGGTCTTGAAGTCCCTCAGGAAATATAGGGCATTGGTTATCCCTTTAATCTCTGAGTGTTTGTGTTGTTCCTTCAGGTTTCCTTCTACATCACAAAGCTTCTTGTAAGCTTCATCCATCTCAAGATCACCTATCTCAGCAATCTTACAGTGAATATAGGACCTTACATCCTCTATTAGCAAAACCCTAGGTGGAATCTTTGAAAATGTGTCAATTTCATCAGGTTACGATGCAATCTCTGGGCATATCTTGTATTTGGGTTCTACACAGGTGTTATTCTTGATTAACCTAACCAAATTCTTCTTATCACTCTTGATCTTAGAGGTTCTTGAGGTGGTTTCCATCATTTTTCAGATTTTAGGGGTTTCTTGATATATTTAGGGCTTCCTTGAAAAATAACGACAGAGTACTTTCAGTGCCCTTGATACTTACTTTGATCTGTGAACAATGGAATGATATCTTTAATGTTGTGTTCTTGGATCGAGTTGAGGTTGCTATGTTGAATGCTCTATTTTTGCTCTACTTTTCTCTTCAAATAGTGGGTGCAAAATGAAGTGCTCCCATCGACTATTTATAGAATTTTCTCTCTAATTCTTGTCATAAATGCTCAATGACTTATCGAACATGAAGACAGAGCTCGTTGGGAAGAGTTTCAAAATCATCATCAGGGTTGTTAGGATGCTCGAGATGGTTGTTAAGAATTTTTCTTTTACCGATGGATATTGGTATTCCTTCATGACAACTTTACAATTTTTCTTTCTTTATTGACGGGTGTTGGGTTACATTGGTAACTTAACCATTTTATGTGTTGATCGACAATTTCTGGTAAGTGTAAGCAGCTCATCCATTATGTTCACAAATGACTTTTGGTATGTGCATACTGACAAGGTTTTTTTCTTAGAATTATAACAAGTAACATAATATACATCTTTATTCATGTATATTTTGAATATTTATCAATTATATAATGGAACTGATGCAAAATATGACCTTGTGTAGTGCAGTTCCATACTTACTTGTTCAGCTTAAGTGGGGGTGGTGATGTCACTAGATCCATTGGATGGGGTGTCACCATTTGCATTGCTTGGTCCAGCTTCAACATTTCTTGAAGCTTTTCTCCACATTTTGTCTCTAGCCCTCCGAATATCTTCAATGGTGTTTCCATTAGGATATGTGCTTGTCTCTATCATTCGGTCTTTGGAATCTTTCTTGAGATGACCAACTTTGCGATAGTGTAAGCATGTCATTCCGGGGTTTGACCAGCCTCTAGACCTTTTATTCCATGCCCTTATGCAGCTTGCAGCAATGTGACCATATCTATCACATGATGTATAGTTTGTCCAAGTATTGTAGTCCCATACATATTGATTATCGATTCTCTTTGGTGATAGGGAGTTTCTTGTCCTTTTGGCTTCCATGCTTGCCTTTTCTTTTTCTAGCATTCAATACTTGTGTGCCCATTCATCTTGCATGTAGGACAGTATTTGTCCATGTAGTTTTCCTTCTTTTGTTGTTCCATCTTAGACTTACATTCATATGCTTTATGTCCTTTCTTGTTACATTTATAACAAAATCCTATGAATGAAGATGTAGATTTGGGAATACCTTTCATTTTGCCTCTACACACATTTGATGTGTGCCCTTGCTTTCCACAGTGTTTGCATGTCAGCTTTCTTGGTCTTGCATTTTTATAGACATTCTTTAGATTGGCTTGAGTTGATGATTCTCCATTTTTGGTAAATCCTAGACCATTCTTTTTGTTGACTCTTCATTGTCCTTTAAGAAAATCATCCATTCTTATATTGTTCTCTTCAGCCTTTCTAATAACTTCATTATGTTGTTGCTGAATTCTATCCTCATGCTTTAGTTTTTCATTCTCTTCTCTTAGTTCACCGATAGCCTGTACTCTTTCAATGAGTTCTATATTCATTCTATTTTCTTCTTCATTTATTAGAATAATCTGATTTGTGATCTCATGGTGATGCTCAACATGTCTTTGAATTTATAAGTCCTTCTCCTGTAGTTTTTCTGTAATCTTCCTTTTGTCATCAATAGCAAGTGTTCTTTCTATTTTAGCTTGTCTAGAAGAACTCATCACATGAATCATTCTTACCACTTGGGACTCTTGACCGATTTGCAACATCTTTATTTTTTCTGTCAGGTGTTTATTGATCCCCTTTAGATTTATGATGTTCTCTTCTGATGTATCTGATGCATTACTTGTATTTGATCCTGAAGATTCAAATAATTCTAGAATCTCTTCTTCTTGATAATATTTTTCATTGCTCTGGGTTTCCATACCTTTCCTCTCATCCAACATCTCTCTCATCTTGATTCTTGCTTCTTTATACTGTTCATAGAACATCTATATCTCAAGATTTTTGTTCTCAAAATTCTTATCAAGTTTTTACTTCTCCATTGTATGATCTTTTCTCTTAAGCCTTTAAGCTTTTCCAAGAAGAGACTTAGCTCTGATATCAATTTATGGGATTAATGGGAAGTAATTCTAAGAGGAGGGGGGGGGGGGGGGGGGTGAATCAGTACCTCTCAAACTTTTAACTCTTATCACCATTCATCATTATTAATCATTCTTTACTATATAACTAACCATTACTGTTGTTCTTTCTTATGTATGTAACATTAATTCATAATATTTAATTGTTTGCAACATTCATGAAAGTAATAAACACAACAAAAGATTTGATATCAAACAAAAATCCTGTTAGGAAGTAAAAACTGCGGTGGGGATGGCACCCACAAAACTTCACTATCTATAGAATTGAAGGGAGACGGTAAAGGCTTACAATTGATCACTTCTAATGATCTACCCTGTTAGGAGTATTAAGGTGGAGACCGGTTAAGATTTACTGTGTTAATAGATTTAGCAACACTGATTTAAGTGTGCACTCAGTTAAGAGATTTACAATAGGACTGTTAGGTCCACATTTCTTGAAAGTATTTCTTAAGTGTCCTACACTTGTAGAATGAGTACATATGTTTGACCTAACTGTATACAACCTACAATTTCTGATCATAGATCCATTAAAGCTCTCATATATCACCTATAGTGATTGATGAATACCTTTTCTCTTCTTGTTGGTATCGTGTGTTCTTGTTCTTGAAACTGATTTGATCTTTTTCTGTCCTTATGCATGAAATCTCTTATCTATTCTATAGATGATCTTAGTGGCTACAATCATCATCAAAAAACATTTTCACAATATATTGAGCATCTATTTATATAAGTATTTGACCTATCTTTGAATCACGCATTACAATGTTAACTCTTAGATCCAAGGTTTACAACTCGACCTTGATATTTAGTTTGCATGTTTTAAATCAGTAAAACTAATTAAAACAATAATAAATACATTGTTTCCTTTGTACATAATGGATTTAAAAACAAATCGAGAAGCTATATATACAATTTTAGTGATTTTTCTGATGTGGAAAGTTAGATCCACTTTTTGCTAGATGTAACTGATTGTCAGTTCTTGGTCATCAGGTTGAACTGAAAGTCTGTCAGCGTTCCTTTGTTGAACTGATTGTTAGGTTCCTATCATCTGTCGGGTTCCTCTCTTTTTTGTTCCATCAGGTTACACTATTGTTACTCGTCGGGTTCCTTTATCCTTTTTATCATCAGGTAACACTGAATAGTGTTTGTTGGGATGCTTTGAACTTGGTAGTATTGGGTAACCTTGGCATCGAATAGTGTTGTGCCCTATTTCTTGGTGTACTGTAAACCGATGGTGTAGATCATGTTTTTCTTTGTGTATTGTAGATGTGCAAAAATATTAATATTATTATTAATATTAAATTCCCTCTTATTCCTCTAACTATTTAATTCAATCAATTAAATGGTTTCATAGTTGATATTTATCAATGATCAAATACTATTCTAATGTATTTTATTTAAATACATTTGTCTCACAAAAATCCCTTCTTTAATAAATTTATATTTATTAAAATTCCTCCATATTCCTAATTCTTCTAAACTATGAGTTATCCTAATCTAATTTGAATTATAATCTAAACTCTAGCTAGGAACCTATTAATCCAATCTAGAAGCCTATCCTAAGCCTACATTAAGCCTACCCTATTCCTACTCTACTCCCATCACCTCACTTCCTAAGCATATTTCCCTACCTAACTTTCCTCTGATCATACTTAAAGAGTGATTCCTAACCTTTTTAAGGCTAATGGAATGCTCACCCACATGTGAGAATTCTCTCCAAAATGGGCACCCATTCCTCTTTAAGGCTATTTACTCCTTTGTCCCCCACTTGGAATTCTTGAGCCACTCAAATATTTATTGCCATATTTGACTCAAAATTAGCCATCCCTTCAAGCCTATGTGTCCCTTATGTGGCTCTTATGTGGATGCCACATAGATGAAACCTCATCCAAGCTCTCCTCTTCTCTCCCAAAAATCTATAAATAGAGGCCTTCTCCTCTTCAAATTTCATCTCTCATTGTGCATTGTTATTATGCTAGAATTGCTTTAGATTTTCATAGTTGTTTTCATGCTCATAGTTTCTTATTTAAATCATTATAGATATCATATGCTAGGATAATGGATAATGAATCATAGCTTCAATCTTGCATATTTTTCATATCATTTCCATAAGCTAGTTTAGATCATCCTTTGAAGAATTTGAGACTAGTTCCTTATACTAGCTCTTGAATTCCTTCATTGTTTTCAATCTTGCATTGCATTGGGGATCTATCTCATTTTTGTTTGAGAGAGCACATGCACAATCCATCAAAAGGAGAAAATAAAACAAGTAGAATAGGGTGCAATTTACATGTTTTTAGCATAATCCGATGTTATGTTGAGGTCTTGTTTGGTTTCTTGCTTATTTCATGAATTCTATGTGCTAACCCACTAACTTCTCATATTTGAGCTTACTCCCAACGGATTGAAGATTTCCTCATACTACATTCTGGCATGCCTAGTGGGACCCACGTCCCTAAAATCCTTCTAGTTTCTTGTCTTTCTTCTTTGAAATTTTCCAAACTCATGGATCGACGTCTCTGATTCATGCAGAGGCATCTGCGCAAACGCCGATTCTTCTTGAACCATCATTCTACGTCTGCGTTAACCAACGTCTCCGCTCAAAGATCGGCATATTTAATTTGACCTAGTTTGCTTGAAATTTCATAAACCCACCTTTTAATTTGTCAACTTTATTGTGTTTCCTACTGCCTTCTAATGTTTTAACATTCTATTTTTTAGCAGAAATCCATTTTACAAGCAATTATAATGACAAAATTTTATTAAGGAAAGAAAAATTAAAAAATATTTAAAGAACATCAGTTTCTAAGGGTTAAAAAGTTTCAGCATAGGTTATTTTGGTCAATATTGGAGCTAAAAGAGAAAGAACCCTAATTATTTTTTCTCTCTTTGCTGTCTTTTTTGGGCTTGTAGTTATAGCGGTGTCTACGGAAATGCTAGTTCATAAACCAGCATCTGTGATTCACAAACCAGTGTTTGCACTTAACCAACATCTGCTATTCACAAATCGGCATCTATACTGGTATATCGTTTGTTCTGGTTCTCTGTGTTTTTTGGTTTAAATTTCTTCTTCTGTCATTTTGAGATAAAACATAGAATCGACATCTGTGCCCTAAACTAGCGCTTGCGCTCTGTCATCTTTTTTTATTTGTCATGTTCTAACAAATTTTTGAGTGGTTTCATGATTTATAACGCTTGTCAAAGATTAAAATTTTGAAACTACTAACAAGTTGTGTTGTAGCACCGCTTTCAAAAGACATAAACATGCAAGATTACTCACAATTGTCTTGCAGGTTGCCTCAATTTCAATCAACTAAACAACCATGCTTGTTAGCATTTTCTAGGCATATAGAATAATTAGCTAGATCTTTTTGTCTAATCCAAAGAAAGTGTTAGAGGACTATGCTCTTTTCCCTTTTGGGAAGATCAAAACCCTAGACGCGCTTTCTTTGTGTTAAACAAATAAACCTTTGGGAAAGAACAAGCTTGTCTCGCATGTTTGGGAGAAAAGGACATTGGGTAGGACAGTATTCTCTTTTCCCCTTGTGGGAAAATTATAAATCTAGACCCCTCCCATCGCCAATATATGTTTTTCAAATTAATCCTTTAGTTGGGCCTGCTTGTTGAGGGAAAAATCTCTCGAGAATGACCCACATGAGAACGAGGTGTAAGCCACACCACTCTAACTCATGTTAATAAGATTTACTCTTTGGGGTTAAAGCCTCGGGAGTCGATTGGCATTTGATCTTATACTTGGCTCTCATCTCACTTAAGTGTGGCCTCATGGTCTCAATCATGTTTACATGACCACTTTTGTCAAGATGCTCTATGGGGCTATATGCTTGAATTGTGCTTGTGCAAACATAGAGGATACAATTGAATGGAGACACTTACTAAAAACTCTAAGCATAGAAGCTACCTGAGTCACCTCCAAATGGTGATTTATTATAGTGCAAGGGGAGGGAAGAATATACCCCCAAGATCCCATTATATGTGTCCCAAGGTATTGTGTTTCAAAAGAGATCTTCGTAGCACAAAAACAATACCTGGAAGAAGGAAAAAACACGGGCGCCCTTTTAGGGGTGACACTATTGTGTGAGCTGAAGGACTACCAAGCAATGGGTCTATAATATTTCATTTGAAGCCAATTCCTTAGGTAGATGGGTGCTTGAAGTGTTTGAACAATATTGACAAATCCAAAACACAATAGAATAACCAACAAACAAAATTTGTCACTTGCTTGTATTCTTCAAGGTTGCTTTGTCCCTTGTCGGATTGTTTTCAAGACACATGCTTGTTATTTTCTGATTTGAATGTGTTGAAATTGGTTCTTGCCATGGAACAAATCTATTAAAATTCAGAAAGAAATCAAGCCTTAGCTAAATCATCAAAACAACATCCTTTTGCAAATTACCGTGAGCTCCAATTTTCAGAATTTGTTCTTTTATGAGATATGTCCTAAAACCTCCAACTATTCATCCAAAATCAGATCTATTTATAGGACATGACTGATTCCAAGAAGCATAAGAAGGTAAAAACTCTATTGCCACCTGTGCTAAGAGAACAAAAGAATACAACCTGAAAGGCTAACAAGTACCAACACATAGTCGATTCCATCAAGCAAGAAACCCATAAATGAGAACAATTCGACAAAGTTATATACAACAACAAGGTTGCTCTCTTTATGGGAAAATATCATCTAAATGATTCTTTTCTCGGATTTGAGCAATATGACTAGCTATTTTACAACAATAAATGAACATTCCTCCTCTTCTTAAGCTCACTTAGCTTTCATTTTTAGGACCTCCCTTAGGTTGTCATATTTAGAAGCACATCACAAACTTACCCTAGCATAATCCTGCATAACCCAATTAATTCCTAGTCAACCTAGCATCATCCAAATCATCATCCAAGGCATCCTTAATCACATCCTTCACTTGGTATTGCATCCCCTTTTGAGTTTCTTAAAACCTACATCTTAATCAAAACCCCTATCCTTAAGTGTCCTTTACTAAGCATTGTTTAGGATAATCCCCTTTGCCTTTGCAACCTCATCACCTTGATCAAAATGTTGGTTTGCATTGACAAAGAATATCATCCACCGAAGACCACAATTATGTCTTAGGGAGACAATCACATCCACTTGATCTTACACTAGGGAAAGAAACCCTTAATCCTTGCATACATCAAGTCATCCTTAAGAACATATTCATCATCCTAGACGCATCCTAGTCCTAGCACCATCATCCTTAGCTTCCTAGGCACATCCTTGCATCACATCTTGCATCTCATATCCCCTTAACGTAGTAATTTCATGTCACCTATCACACGAGCCACTAAGAAGAGGAAGAACATGGACCCTAATCTTGCTTCTAGTTCATCTAATCCTATGATTGAAAACACTAACACCATGGTTACTTATGTGCCTCAGCCCAACAAACAAATTGAGGACATCTGGGTAGATACTAGTGAGATGCCTACCATGAGTACCATAGAAACATTTATCAATCATCCAAGACATGTTCACATGGTGAACGCCATGAGTGGACGTAGCAACAATCAGGTACTTTTGGACATTCAGCAACAAGGACTTCAACTCCTGCCTTGGATTATACCCACACTTGTCACATGACCCATGGCACTTCTAGGGGAATGTCTTCATCCCACTAGAAACAAATTTTTTGATCCACTTTAGCAAACCCTACAGGTGGGAACTCTTATCACACAAGTAGTCCAACCTTCCATCCCACCCTCCATCATACACACGACAAATTTATCTACCTTAGGAGCCCTGCCTCTTAATCCAACATCAATAGCACAAGCAATACCCCCTATCGCTATGCAAACACTTTCGCAGTTCACAGCTGCTACACTTTTGCAAACATTCCCAACATTTGTAGCATAATTTCCACCACCACCAGCTAGTATGCAGAAAACCACCATTCAACCCATCCCTACTCAGCCTATTCAAAGTGCAACAACCAGTTCATAGAATCAAATCACCCAAGTCTCCATTCCTATTCCACCTTTCTTCACCATAGGCATGCCACCTACCAATGCCTATAACCAATCCTTATATCCACAAGGGTCCACTTTCCCTACTCCACTAGAAATGCAACCGCAGCATGTGCTAGCAGTTTTTCTGCAAATGCAAACCAATCCAAATCCTCACATGCAACAACCTTCTACCAATCCCTTTGTCATACCCCAAATACCCATCGAGTAGCCACAACCAATCCAGCAACAGTAGCAACCAATCCAACAATATAAAAAACCTATTTAGCAACAATAATCCATCTAAAAACCATCCCAACAACAACAACCACAATAGAAAATTACCAACCCATTCACATCCCAAGCACAACAACAACAAATCAACCCCTTCACAACTACATAGTCCACCCTCCAAGTTGCACAATAGCCGCAACCACAAATCTAGGGGGAAAATCCCTTCATGGCATAACCACAGCAACAATTTGCTAATCCTTTCATCCAACCCGTGCAGAAACATCAAACTCATTCCACCAGCTACCTAGCCATGCCATCTTCCGTTGCATCACAAACCATCCCACCAAAATAGTAATTCAGTGTTCCTAGTAACACCAATTACCTTGCTATAGCCACTGGGGGCATTCCACCTTAGAATACCTATTTTCCACCTTATGCAGGTGCGCAACAGGCTCATCCCATCTATCCAATGCCTCAACAAATACAATCATACTTCCAACAGTTGCAACAACCTTATCAAGCACCGCCACCTCCTCCACTGCAATATTCCCCTCAGCCGTAGCTTCCACCACAACAGCTCATATACGCTAACCAAAAACCATCATATCAAACACCATAATATCCCCCACAGAATCCTCCATATTCACCATTTGATGCAATCATGGTTAATAATCCTCCCCCACAAATCAACCATGAATGGGAGGAAATGAAGAATGCTCTCAAGGAGCTAAAAGCAAGGACAAAGGCTAAAACATTCAAGTTTGAAGAGGTGTGTCCTTATCCATTTGATAGATCTATCACTGCCATACCCTTCCCCAAGCATTTTGAGACACCCAAATTTGATAAATATCAGGGGAAGGGAGATCCTATGAGCCACGTGAAAGAATTCTACATGGCATGTCAAGAAGTTTCCTATAGCGATAATTTCCTCATGAGACTATTCCCCAAGAGCTTAGGAGGGACCTCTCTTGAATGGTTCTACAAAATCCCTTACGGCACAATATCTACTTTTGCTGAACTATCTAATAAGTTTGTGTCCCAATATGCACATAATGTCAAAAATGAACTCTCACTCCTTGACCTATGCAATTCCAAACAAAAGGGAGGAGAGAGTCTAGTTGATTACCTTCAGTGCTGGCAAGGGATCACTACAAGGTTGTCCTATCAACCCCCCAAGAAATATCTTCTCAAAATCTTTATTAATAGCCTCCATCCTAAGGTCACCTGTCATATGCGCATGAATTGCATACACACTTATCAAGACATCCAAATCAAAGGCATGGATCTTGAACAAGGTCTCATAGAACATGGTGCCATCAAGCACTACAAGGAATCCCAACCTAAAAAATATAATAATGATCGATCATGGTACTGGAACAAAAACAAGAATGCAGTAACTGACAGAGCCACTGACACCAAACATGTTCAGGTTGTGGTAGCTAGTCCTAATGCACCTACCCAAACTTATCAGCAGGCACTGCTAGTGTACTCTCAATATCCTCCCATGTATCAACAACCCACTCCCGCATATCCCCAACTGACTTACCAGAAAAACATGCACCCTCAAGGCATGACTATCTATCCCCCTCTAGGGACATCATATCAACCCAAATACCAAGGTCTTATGAACTAGAAAAATGCTATATCAGTCTCACATGGACGAAAAAATCCTCGCACTTCAAATGTGCCACAACGCATGTTTACCCCTTTGGGTGAACCCATAGGTGTCATCTTCCACCGAATGGTCCAAGCTAACCAAGTCATGTATCCAAAAACACAGTCGTTTGATGACTCAACACCTAAGCCTACCTGGTATAAAGATAACAAGTACTGTGAATACCATCATGTTAAGGGACACACCACCCTCAAATGCATGAAGCTAAAACATTACATCTAGGATCTCATCGACCACAAAGAGATTGAAGTGGACTCTCCTGCCCAACCATCGCCAAATGTAGTCCTTAAAATCTATCAAAATGCATTTCCTAAACACACCTTAGGTAAAGGCCCAGGCAATCCTACTCAATCCTCTGACTAGGGAAAGGGTAAACAAGGAGAAAATTCCAATAGAAAATATTATACAAATGCATATATCAACTACAATAATCTCATTGGATGCATATCCCAAGTCCAGTCCTCCGTCAATGTCATCCATGTCAAGGGTGTCAATAACCAATGTGCAGTCAGCACTTGTTGAGGCCGAATAATAGTTGTAGGTGCAAGTATCATTCTGTCTTCTAGTATCCAATACAACATTTTGGAACACCTAGGGAATACTCCCCAAATTTCCATCTTGGATCTCCTCCACACTTCACCCACCTATCAACAGATCCTCAATAAAGCCCTACAAGAATCCCATGTCCCCAGTGACATCAACCTCACTAAATTCTAGAACCTTGTTGGACACTTGTCTGCATCTTCTGGGGTCTCCTTTAAACCAATAAACGTACCCTCAAAAGAACCCAATCGTAATATCCCACTTTTTATTTTTGTCATAGTTAAAGATTTTTCCATCAAAAGGGTCATGATAGATAATGGTTTGGCCCTAAATTTGTTTACTCTAAAATTCATAAAATAGTTGGGTTGCACTGAAGCTGATATAACAAATGAGGTCATAACAATCAAAGCCTATGACAATCTAGAGCGTACTTCTGAAGGCACCATATCATTACCCATCCATGTGGGCCTTGTTATTCAGGATATAGTATGTCATGTTGTTGATCTTAGCCTTCCCTTAAACATCCTCCTTGGATGCCCATGGATTCATTTTATGCAAGTTGTTCCCTCCACCTATCATCAGTGCATCAAATTCCCATATAATGGCACTGAGATCACCATTCGTGTAGATCCCAATCCCTTCACATACTATAATACATTGGAAACCTCCTTCCCACATTCCAATCACTGTCCCAGGATTGACATTGACACCTCTGTCACCAGTTCATCTCGAACCCATTCAAACCCAGAAACAATCCTCTCTTCCACCCTATCCATGATCAAGATCAACAACAAAGGTTGTGGTGAGTATAGTTTATCTGATGCCTTCGTAGTTGGAGCACTGCCAATTGATCCACACACTCAAGGTCGCCAACCTAATCTAAACAAGACAGAACTAAAGACAACCAAGCCGCTACAATTTGGTCCTACCACTTTTATCTCAAATGGTACTTTGAATAGCCAGGAAATGACACCAAACATCAACCAATGGCTCTATAAGGATCCACCACCCAAGGACACAAGTTGCCTTAATTACTTCAAAGGCAAGTACCCTACAACTCACAAGATGGTGACAAAAAAATGGAACTACCAAGGAGGTGGCCTTGGTTATGAAGAGCAAGGAATGAAAGATCCTATCATACCTACCCAACAAGAAAAGAACCTAGGCCTTGGCATGGACTCTAACATGAATGGGGGCAACAATGAGAATATTTATGTCTCTTATCCATCCATGGGTGAAATCACTGACATCAAAGATGTCCCAAAAGAGAAAGTTGTGAGAGCCTATGATGATGTATATGACGATGAAACCTTCCTAGGAAATTATGTCTTATGCCAACTTTCCATTCTCTTCATTGACCTTCCCCTCTGCCATCCTGAACTCATAGATTTGGACCAACCAAGTGTCATGCACATTGATGAATTCCAAAGTGAGGACGCGCTCCTAATATTTATGGGAGCAATTGAAAAAAGAAATGACTAGGGGCAAGACTCAGCATATGTCTACAAACTAGACCCAAAGGCATACTTTGGGGAAGAGGAGAACTTCAGCCAAAAAAATGAAGAAGAAAACAAAAATTAAAAAGAGGAAAATCAATCCCCTAGTGAAAACCCCTCTGAGGTGCTATCTGATCATAAAAGTAAAAATAAAGGTCGTATCCACTAGCGAAAACCTCCTTGAGGCACCAGAGGATGAAGATTCTCCTCTTCCTCTAATATGTGATTATAGGCCTCAATAGTCATCAATTATCATCAAAAAAACAAAACCTATCAACCTGGGCACTAAAGAGAATCCTGCCATCACATACATAGTAGCATCTCTAACTAAAGCAGAAGAAAGTGATCTTCTCACTTTATTGAAGGAATCCATCAATAAGTTTTCATGGTCTTACTCCCACATGCCAGGATTAGACCCCGACTTCGTGGTTCACCATCTTGTGGTGGACCCAAACATCAAACATGTCAAACAAAATCTCAGAAAGATGCACCCTAAAGTGGCACTACTTGTCAAAGTAGAGCTAGAGAAGTTAATCCAAGCCAAGATCATCTGTGCCATTGACTACTGTGACTGGATCTCTAACATGGTGCCAGTGTCTAAACCTGATAAATCAATCAGGATATGTGTAGACTTCCGAGATCTCAACAAAGCATGTCCCAAGGATGATTTCCCATTGCCAAACATAGATATGATAGTAGATCTCACAGCAGGACATGAGATGTTGTCACTCATGGACGGATTTTCAAGATATAATTAGATCCATATTGTAGAGGAAGATCAGCACAAGACAACATTCCCAAGCCCCTGGGGCACCTTTTACTATAATATGATTCCATTTGGCTTGAAGAATGCTGGGGCAACCTATCAAAGGGCCACAACTGTCATTTTTCATGACATGATACACAAGATTCTTGAAGACTATGTCGATGATATCTTGGAAAAATCAGTAAAGCGGGAAGATCACCTAGACATTTTGGAATTCATCTTTTATAGGATTGGACACTACTGCCTAATGCTCAACCCTAAGAAATGTGTCTTTGGGGTCATGTCAAGTAAAATTTTTGGGTTCATTATATCTAGAAGAGGCATTGAAATAGATCCAAAGAAGGTACAAGCTATCATAGAGATGCCTCCACCAAAAACACTCTGACAATTGCGTAGCCTCCAAGGAAAGCTACAATCTCTGTGTCATTTTATCTCCCAGTTAGTAGACAAGTGCCAACCATTCACTCATCTCCTGCGAAAAGATAACACATTCAAATGGGATCCTCAATGTCATAAGAGTTTTGACAAGATCAAAGAATTTTTGGCTAATCCACCCATCTTGGTACCACCTATACCTAACCGACCACTCATATTGTATATTTCTACTACTACAAGAGCCCTAGGGGCACTCCTTTATTATTTGGATGATGAAGGCAAAGAAAGAGCTATGTATTACATCAGTTAGACCTTAGTGGGTTATGAGCTCAATTATTCACCTATGGAAAAAGCATGTCTGACAGTGGTCTTCGCCACTCAAAAACTTCACCACTATATGCTTATTCATACAACCAAGCTCATTTAAAAAATGGATCCTCTCAAGTACCTACTCTCCAAGACTACTCTCATAGGATGAATGGAAAAATGGGTTATGTTGCTAAGCGAGTTTGATATTCAATATGTAGACAGAAAAGCCATTAAAGGGTAAGTCATCGCAGATCAACTAGCAGAAGCGCCATTGGTAGATGCATATCCTTTGATCATAGAATTTCTAGATGATAATTTATGCATGATATAAGAGAAACCTACTTGGTAACTCTACTTTGATGGGTCCTACACAGCTCATGGTGCAAGGGAAGGAATACTTATTGTCACACCTCAAGGTGACTACATCCCTATGTCATTCAAATTGGGATTTCCCTGCACGAACAACATTGCGGAATATGAGGTACTAATTGTAGGACTCTGCATGGCTATAGAATGGAACATCATAGCTCTACATGTCTTTGGTGATTCCCAACTCATCATCAAATAGGTTCTAGATGAGTATCAAACCAAAGACAACAAATTAATGCCATATAAGCAGGTGGTTGACAAGATGAAAGAGCATTTCCTCCACTTGAAAATAACACAAATACCACACTTGCAAAACAAGGTTTTCATTGCAATGGCCACAATTGGCTCCCTCTTAGAGATTCCTCATGAGTCTATGCAATACAAATTCTTAGTTGAGAAACTTCATGCTCCTGCCTATGAGAATGATGAATCAAATCACATATGTGTCTTGGTTGGTCCCCAGTCCCCATGGTACCATGATATCCAAGCTTACCTACAAAATGGTATCATATCCCCTCATCTCACTGCAACCCAATGCCAAAACTTTATCTATAGAGCTTCCCGCTACACCCTCATATCCAACACCCTTTATTATCGAGGCTATCACAACGTGCTCTCTAGGTGCTTAGATGAAAATGAAGCCGCCCAAGTGTTACAAGAGGTACACACTGGAATTTTTGGTGCCAACACAAGTGGCACTAATACATTAGGGGTCAATTTGCGACGTCAATTTACGATGGCAGGAAAATGCAATGTGTTTTTGGCTTTTTTTTTTCAATTATAGCCCGACGACGTCGCAATTGCGACGGCAGCGGGATATAAGAGAAAAAAAAAGGAAAACATTGCTCATTTGTTATATTCTGTACTCGCGCACAGGAATTGGGGCAAAGGAGCATAGAAGAAGACCAGCCATACCTCAGTAGTAGTTCCCACCATACCAGGGCAACGATATAGCTAGAGCCATTGAAAGGAGACTCGTTGCCCTCTACTCTAGCCGCCTATTCGACGTATCGAATAAAAAATGGAGGTGCAATAGCAGGTTGTGTTTGATCAGGAAGGTGAGCTATCATTTTAAGACCTTGATGGTCTGCCCCGTTAGAGGTAATCTCTGATTGCAAAGGAGAATTAGATTCCTGCAAATACAATAGCAGTAGTCAATGTAGTATAAGTATTTCAATTTTTTTTGTGTTAGCAGGGTTTGATGCTGCAAGGTTGGACATTTCATATGTTTTCACACATTAACTAGAGATAAAGGCCAAATGTGATGTCAAAATCAAAAACTTAAAACTCACCAAGTTACTTTATTCACATTCGCAATGCAAAATCAGAT
>MU225465.1:3053613-3074326 GCA_018584345.1 Thuja plicata
CCTTGCCTATAGTCTCCTCCAACATTCTAATTTTGACTTCTTTCTCCATCTTCATTGTCTTGACATCCTCTAGCATGGAGTTTTGTCCACACTATGGGGTGGTCATATTTCCACCTCTCATAGGACTTGGGATCTGGAATATTCTTGTGTCTATCCATAATACAGTTGTAAAAGGGAAAAATAGTTGCAAAAGCAAAAAATGTCCACAAGAAGAAAAACACTTGTAAAAAATTGGGTAAGGCTAGAGAAAATCTATCCAAAAATCATGTGGTGTAAATATTGGCAATTATAGTAGGCATATAAATATGGAAACTACAAAGTCTACCTTTACATCTCATAATAAAATCCAAAAACCTCATGCTTTGGTTGCCAATGAAACATAGGTAATGAATCATCATTACATAAAACTCTGCTACTTCAACACATGTGACTATCATTTAAGATGAGATTTTTAACCTCCATGTTGCACTGATGAAAGAGAAAAGGAAAAGGTATTGAGGCCATGGGAGAATCCTCCAAACTCCATGGATGAAATTTAGAAGTACTAAAAGCTATATTACCAGTAAGAGTGTAAGGTTTTTTTGTGTACTTTCTTTATATAGTCTCGTTATGGGTTGGAAGTATATGCATTTTGGGGAATATCAATAAATTGGCCTCTAAATGTAATGGTTTACTTTGGTTTCTAATGTTAATCTTCCCTTTGATTTCACATAGTTTGGGTATATTAGTTGTATAGATGTAATTCATATTTTCAATTTTGCTATTAGCCCTCAATAGGAAGAAGGGTATAGCTTCAGTAGGGGCATTTTGAAATTTTGTCAAGTCTATAAGAACTCCAATCTCTGCAAGCAGTTGTAGTTCAATGGGGGCGTCTTCATGGTGGATATAGCTGATTAATGCTTCAATTTCCTCATTTGTATATAAATGTAGTAGCTTAGTATAAGTTTTTCCAGTGGTGAAGTTTACATTTTGGTTATGGCAGATTCATTCTTAGACTACATGATAGTTATCAACATGTAATACATTTTATTATTTCCTGCCATGGGAGCTATAGTAGAGGCAACGACATTTAAACAATGATTAATTCATTTGCATTTGAACAATCAAATTATCAGAATATTTCACATAAATTTCCTTTCCAATGTATATTGTATATAACAAGCATATTTTTTATGCAAAACTTTTTACCTAAAATATTTGGAGACATGTGATTGACATTATAGAGGGTAGACATAAGTATTTGCAAAAAACAATACAAGAGAACACACAGGCTTCCATCTCTATCTACTCCTCTAGCTCGCTGCACAGTGTTCCATAAGACTCAATAATCTTACCCAACCTTTGTAAATAATTAACATTAGGGAATAACCCCCAAAAAGGTTTCCTTTCTTCTTAGGTTGTTCTTCTAAATACATCAATTCTTGGTATTTGTCAGCTCTTCTTACCACTTCATCATCCTCTAGGATGTTCCTTATTAGGTCCTCCTCTACACATTACTCATGCAATTTGGTATTCAAGATAGTGGGTGTCATCACATTGCAAGGAAGGCCCACCAAATGTCTCTTCAAAACTTTCGAAGTTAGGTATTGGGAGAAATTTATGTTTCTCTGTCACCATTTTTACAGATGTATATTTTTAGTCATCGAATGAATCACTATTTAATTAATAGCCAGCAATCACATTTGTACTATCTTCCATATTCTCGGCAATTCACATGATCACACTCTTTTTCTTAAACTATTCTCTCATGCCTGTTATCATTTTGTCAATAATATGCTTTCCACGAATGTCCATATCTCATTCTATATTTCCAGGCCGGTTGGACGCAGATATTTTCCATAATTCATTTTGCATAGATACTCCATTATTGTATTCTTAACACTACTTCCATCTCTTCATACTGATTATGAGAGAAAAATTTCATATATCATGGATGTAGAAAAATCTTCCAAAGCTCCCATTTCAATTATTGGCACTCTCTTTTCATTTAAGGATCTTAACAGAGGTGGCCATCAATCTTATGCTTCACCATTGTTAATGAACAACTGTATTATTTGAAAGAATATCCTTCCTGCAATACTCATATCCAAAATCACCTTCTAATAAATTGATTATGTTTGTTCTTTTGGTGCGCACAAAGAGTATGCTAGCAGCATAATCTTATCACCTTTCAATAAATTGATTCTATCCATTGCTTAAACTTGTTGGGGTAAGTTAAAATTTTCATGCCATTAGTGTAATCTTCACCAGTAAGATATTTTCAAATTTATCTTCACCTTCGATCTGAATTAATCAGACTTCTGGACCATGTCTGCTGAGCTTGAATTGCCATTATTTAAATTTAGCTTTTCACTAGCTTGTTGTTTATCACATGTTGAGGGTTACAACTAACAATCGTTGACTATACACCTGTAACCAGTCAGTATCACTACACCAGTCAAATCCTTGGTGTTCTCAGTGACAAAGGAAATGAAAATATAATATAACCATGTAAAAACAAATGCAAAGAGACGTTCCTACATTCCAAACCAAGCCAATATCGCATTCAAATAAAATACAATAGTTTGTTGTTATTTGACGGTATCCGTAGGCCAGTGGAATACACAGTTTGAAAAGAAATTTTGATTTTATTTATTCAAAATATTAAAAAATTGATCCATCTCAGATCAACACCTCCCTACTTCATGGATCTCCATCACAAGATACATTAACTCTCCAAATACCTGAGAGTAACCATTCAACTAACTCTAGCTGTCACATAACAGTCTGATTGTTAGTGACAAAACACAAGAAATAGTTATCAAGTTGGCAAAAAAAGTTGTCAACTCAACAACACAACACCCTTTTCCCATTCTAAATACTCATAAAAGGTTTAGAGAAAAGCTTAGAAAGATAACTTAACCTATAACCCCTACTAACCCCAACTAACTCCAATTAAGCCCTATTTGGCTTATATTGCCAATATAGGCAATTTACAAGACTTTGCACTCTTAGTGCTCTTAAAAATATTTAGAGGTTTCTATAGCCTTATTACATCATTATAGACCCTTATAGGTCATCATCCCTATCCCCTAACCTAGGATCAATCCATAATCTATAATAATAGACTGCCTGCAAATAAAAGAATAACTCTTAAAAATTGATGACAAAAACCACATATGTTCCATTATGAATTTCTTCAACATAGCATAAATAGAGTGCATGGTTTATGAATTGAAAAAAAAAATTCTTCAATATTTTAATTTTATTATAATTAGTATGAATGAAAAAAATAATCAACTAAACAAAATGATATGTTGGAATGATAGTGCAATAATTATCGATATAGCGTCGATGGCTTTGGTCAATGCGCCTATGTGTCAATATGGTGTTGGCCCTTGTATCTTGAAGACGTCACACAAAACAAGTAATCCTGGGCGTCAATTTTGGGGTTGTCCAAATAAGAAAAAGATTTGGATATGAAATCCAAATTATATTTTATGTTTAAAAGTAATGTCACAAGTAATCATTTTAGGAAGAGCTGATGAAGATTTGGTATTGCAGGGAAATAGTGGATGTCAATACTTTCGGTGGGTTGACGAAACCAAATTTACATCTACCCCATCTACATATATACCTAATGTAGGAAATGCATGAAACTTGTGCAAGGCTCAAGAGGCAGCTAGTGCTACCGAGATTGTTTTAATGGCGAAAGTAGAAATCATGTTTTTGCGATGCCTTCTTTGTGTATTTTGTGCACTACTTTGTTGGGACCATATATATGCATAAATGTCATTAACAGAGGTCTATTGTAGATATTGAAACTCTTTTAGAATTTCATGTAGATATAATGTTGGACATATTTTGATAAACTCATGAAATTTTTATTGTTTATGACTTCATTATGATTTTTTCTATGGTTGTGGGAGTTCTTGAGAGTCAAACATTTGCTAATTATTTTGCAATTTAAAATCTATCGAAATATAGACCAGAATTTATATGTTGTGCATGTTGTCTTCATATATTATTCTAAAAATTGGCTATATTCATATTCTTCTTGTGTTTGAGTCTTCCAACTATGATCAATTTAATGATGTAAATCTTGACATAGAATTTATAAATGCTATTAAATTTACAAAGTAACCTATCATTTATAAAACCTACCATAACATGTCATTTTTTGTTTGACATTTTTTGTCACAACTAAAGAGTTCTCACCACGAGAAAATAGAGTGACCATTTGCTATCAAAACCACATGTTAACAACATGTATGTTAGCCTATTGTGTTAACATGTGTTAGTAATTTGTGAACAAACACAATAGGCTAACATACACATTGTTAACATATTTTGTTAACAACATATTTTGTTAACTAGGTGCAAATATTGCGCTGCATAGACACGACCCTCAAAGCTCATGGGTCATCAAGCATTCAAAATGAAAATATGTAAACAATTGTAGATGAGGATCAGTAATAGGGTGCCAAGCATTTATTAGATCCTTTGGATCTAACCCCATCTTTTCCTTCCTTGCAGGTATCCCACATAGTCTCATGGATTCTCAGGTATAAGTCAATACACCCCATAGAGATTAATTAATGTCTTTTACCATTTGTAAAATATGTCTCTCATTGCCACCTATCTCTCTCATTTCATGAAGTGCAGGTACCAACGAATAGGTATTTATCATATTTGTCTTCCTCGAGCGAGGAAACTGTAGGAATGGAAGAAGAAAGTGAGACATTTAGTATGTCTGAATCAAGGTCAAAAGATCAGAAAGAAATTTAATAAACACATGGAATTTTTCCTTTCTCAAGGGGGATCATGTTCTTATGATGATGAGAGAAAAGGCGACTCTGAGGTGCCCTTCAGGTACAAACATCTATAGAAACAATGGGTCCCCGATGTACTTCCTTCAATAAACACTAATTTTTGTGTTAAAGAGAGGATATATCGCATAGCACCATCTTCATTACATGGTTTGGGCCTATTTTCCATGGATGGCATAAAGGTCTCATACAATAAATTTGTCTTATTGATGGAGTATGTCAGACCTTGTTATGATTACAGTAGTTGGATGCAGATTGTTAGATATAAAAAAAGTATGTGTGGGTATGGACTTGACGCAAATTATATACAACAAAAAGTCAGTGAACAAAATAAAACAGTAGCTATATATGTTGATGGAAGGCCAAAAGCATTAGGGAATATTGCAGGTTTTGTAAATAGTACACGACCTAAGTCAACTAAGAAGCAACCTAATTGCATATTTGAGGTGCGCGAGGGAAATCACGTATTTCTATGTGCATTCAAATCAATACATGGAGGCGAAGAGCTTCTTTTCGATTACAATTTGAATTGAATAGATACAAAAAAACCAACTATTATGGAAGAGGTGGTACACACTATGCACCATTTAAAATTGTTTAAAAATTAAAAAAACTCTCTTCTTTTAATTGAAGCATTTTGATAATTGTCTTTTATTCAAAGTAACTTAGCATAAGAACACATGTGTTTTAACATGTCTCAATGATTTATAATCTTTGAAATACAGGGCTATAGTATGGATCAACAGTCAAACAATACACATGATGATGATGATTCTCATGGGACTTCTTCTTCCCGACAGGTAAAACTCATTGTTGTTGTACAAATGCACATACACAAAAAATGTTAATGCATATTTTTTGTTATATTTTATCATTAAATACTATTTTGGATTGATTTTAAATAAAGTTTCTAATAATATTGTTCTCACAAATGAGTGTTGATCAAAAAAAGGGAAAGGAACAAGTAGTCAATGAGGAGCCACAGGACGAGCATGATCCATTCCTTGTTGATTTTTCATTAGATGTTCCTCTTGTTGTTGCACTGCAAAACATCCTTCATGCAATTTCAAGAGAATTAACTTGATTGTTAGGTATTCAACCTCAGATTCCTGAAATGCTGATGAGAGTGGATGAGTTGGCTAACTGTGTTCAGACTTATAAAGTAATTATTAATTTAGTTTTTTAATTATAACAAAAGTTCAATAATGGTTTTTATAGTATACTCTTTTATTTATTTCATTAACTAAAATACATATGTATTATTTTTATAGAGGATGCTACAAACATTCAAAGGTCATGCTCCAGATGCAGATACTTCACTAGGCGGTTCAAGTAGATCACATGTTCTATCCTCCACTTGTGTTTTGCTCGAACAAATTTTTTTTAATAGCTCTAACAATCTTATTTTTCAGCACATACTATTGATCCTGTGTTCACTACGCCACCTACTACGAGGATTAGAACCACAAAGGTACCACCGGTTGCAATATTGGCAACATGTAGCATGGCCATAGATGCGATGGCAATGCCTATTATTGGTAAGTAGATTCATCTTTTTCTCTCTCATTTATTATGTATTTATTTCACTTGAACTATTCTTTCTTAGGGGACATTTTGTAATATTGGATTCATTTTATGTAGGAGGTGATGACCAAATTCCTAGATGTACTCGTGTCGAATGTATGGGAACAATACAGAAGTGTGATCAATTTCTCATGAACATTGAAGATGGACTTCCCGTGAGAGTAGCCCAGCTTCCAGGTACTTTAAAGATTGATCCTTTCTTTTACTATACAATCTTATACTCATAATGTAATGCACTAAACCCCTATGCAATAACTAATAATCATGTTATTATTTTGCAGGGAATAATTTATTTTATGAAAAATTTAATGATGAATGCTTGCATATTTTCAGGCCAACCATACACACATGGTATCATATTTTGATTTCATTGCTAGATCAGATTATCTTTCATCCCTTTCTTCAAGTATATTAAAATGTAGCTTCACTTCATTTATGAATCTAACATGTTTTTTTTTCTTAAAAGGTGGCAATCAAAAGATAAAGTGTTAAAGGATAAACTCATTGACTCTATGATAACACTTTTTGGACCCAACGCCTTTCAAAGACTTAAGCTCCTTGAGAAAGTGGGGCAAAATTTGAAATATATTAGGGAAAAATACAGGACCCAAATAGAACGCAACCTTATTATGAGTGGCCCCCCTATGTTCCTATTAATGAGTGGGAGAATCTTAAAAAGGATGCACTTGAGAGACGCGTAAGACATGATGGACAAATATTATCACCCACAGATAGAAGGTACATGATAATTTTAATAATGAAATTATGTACTATTTACTCTTTGTACTTATGTGATCTAACATATTTCAAACATCACACATGTTGCCTGACACATCAAAGACAACAGAAGTAAGAAAACAAAAGCACGGGAAACACAAGCTCGACTCGGGTGGATATTCAAAACTTGTTGCACGAATTGTAAGTAATGGTAAATGAAAAACCATATGCAAATATTTATAAATTGTATTCAATTTAGTTTTGATGAAATTCGCTACAATAAAAATGTAGGGCTTGGAGTTCAAACAAAATATTTCAAAAGAGGACAAGAAAATAGGCTACAAACAAGGCTATACAGTCGTGGCTGAACGATTCCAATCAAAGAGTGCGCAAGTTTCTTCTGGCGGATCTGTCGAAGAGGTAAATAAGCCAATTGATTTTTATTTTAAGTTGAATACTTTACCAATTACTGTATTGGATGTTAAGTTCTAACATAAAGTGAATATATTTGTTTAAAACTTTAAAGTGATTATATTTATATGTATTAAATTGAATGATTAACATTTCTCAGTATTTATCTTGTATTTATATATTTATATATTATCGATAAATACACTAATTATTTACATTGGAATGCAGTTTGTCAATCCTGAAACACCATCCGAGAACGACAGAGGCGTCGATTCAGATGTGCATTGTAGTACTCAAGGTATACATTTTCTATTCAAATTTTGATTATTGATTTATTAATACAAGAAAACATTTTAAATTGAATTTGGTATAGTAATAATAATTTAATTATAATGTGTTGGGATTAATAAAACATTTTGTATTGCAGTTGCAGAGAATGTAGAGGTTCCCGATGAGTGTGTTGAGGTTCAAGCCACTAGGCAAGAAGATGTGGTTGCACAAGGTAAAGAGCATCACGTTTATGTTTTTTAAAGTACTAAAATGCTTGTAACAATTATGATAATATGTTTTTAATTTAACCCTTTTATTTTTTATTGTAGAGGGCCCACCTTTGCAAAGGACAATAAGATCACGTGCACAGGAAAAAAGAAATGACGATGTCGAGATGGGTGATAGAAGAAATGATGATGACGATATGGATATGCCTCTGTGAGATTATAATAGGGATGCAGATAAAAAGAAAAATTCAAAAAAGAAATGATTCTCATTTAATATGCAACTTATTTGATAATGACTGATGTTTATGTCTCGATGTTGTAATAATAAAATTATTATAGTTACTCATTTTTTTTAAAGGTACCATATCTCTCTCTTCAAGGGTGGGTTATTCATTACTAACATGTCATGTTGCATTTAGTTGTATGTAGCTCTAATTGTTTATTGTCTACTATGCAATCTTTAGCATATGTATCATGTGACTTATGTAAATCTTTAGAGAGAAATGCCATTGATACCCTTTTGATAAAGAGGATTGATACCACTTCTACCATCCTTTAAAAGACTGGTTATAAAGTTAAACCTGAACTACGATGTCTCTGTGAGTTACGTAGGAAAGGTCATCTATGATGAACCCCCGAGGTATAAGGTCTTTCCTGTAGGTCTTGTACTTTTTAGTTCTTTCTTAATCTTTCCATCCCTTACCAATATATTACATAGTTTGCATCTCTTTACGAAACTAGTTTTCAATGCCTTATGTATTTTTCCCACTTATTCATTATGTTGGCATACTTATTCATTATTTTCATTATTATTACTGATTAGTTGTTAAGTTTTTGATCTCTTTCTCCCTTGGGAATGCTTTTCAAGTAGAAACAGTAGGATATATACCATCTATCTTTACTGAAGAATCTTTATCAAAAGTGTATCAATGTCCTTTATCTTCATGAATAGAATAAGGGGTGCAGAAGGTTTCTTTGCATCCATTGGGTATAGGAATTGAGTGGTATACCCAAATGATGCAAAGCCTCTTCTGCACCCTTGATTTTAGTGAAGAGAGAAACGCCATTGATACCCTTTGGATAAAGAAGCTTCAGAATATAAATATCACATCCTACCATTACTACTAGAAAAGCATTTCCAAGGGATCATAGATGCTCTATCCTACCATAGACATGTGTGTATTCCTTATAATAGCCTTAACACAAGCTCAATCTCTTTAGGTTGTAGGGGACCTAATTGATCTAGATTTACCAATAAAGAGGATTGATACCCTTTAGATAAAGAGGATTGATACCACTTCTACCATCCTTTAAAATATTGGTTTTAAAGTTAAACCTAAACTATGATGTCTCTATGAGTTACGTAGGCAAGGCCATCTATGATGATCCCCTGAGGCATTAGGTTTGGCCCTTAGGTCTTGTACAAATCTCCCATTTATTTTTCAAAATTTATAATACTTCATATGGTAGAATTTTTTCAGCACTCATGTGTTATAGAATTTAATGAACGATGGAAGTTTTTCAGCACTTGGTAGAAGTTTTTTAGCACTCAATATCTTCCTAATCTTGCACAATCAGGTAAAGAAAATCTATGTTTTGTTCTTTTAAATTTATTTTTTGATTTATAGTTTTTTTAATTAATGAAATACTTGTAATTCACTAATAAAAAGGGGTATAATGCATTCAAGCAAAAGGCTTTGGAGGCTGCTAAGTATTTTGTACTAGTAAACACCTTTTGCTTGCAAATTTGAAGCCATCAATGGAAAATTACAATCCTAAACAATTAGTATACCATTGATGGCTTCATAATTATTAATTGAAAGGGATTTCTCTGATCGGGAACCCCTTTGGTGAAAATTCTTCAAGTATGACTTTGAGCATTGGATGCCCAAAGATAGGAAGAGAGAAATACAAATGAACATTGGTTGTATTTGAAGCCAGCTAATTTGACTAAATTAAGTTTATATTTTTATAATTTGTTTGTTGATATTGTGTTGTAACCATAATAAAATAGATGCATTTATCATGTAAAACCATCTCTATCTGGCAAAACTTGTTATGCATGCATATTCTACGCAGCTGCATGTGCATTCTTGATTCAGAGTGGAAAAATCTTATTTTGGATGTGAGGGAGAGAAGCCTAACACATAAAGAACATGCACATAAACATGACAACTGGGAAACATAAATGTAGATATCACAACAGCCGAGAAACATAAATGTAGATATCATGGTCACAATTGTTTGGAGATAACATAATTAAGTGGTATACCCAAACGATACAACTCAACCACTGCTCCTCTCATTCTAAGTTGACACTGCACAATCCAAAAACCATAGATAATTAGGAATAAATTTAGAGAGTGGAGGAAGGCCATTATGATTGAAATAATATAGGGATTCCTTATATTATTTTGGTCATTATGGCTCTCCTCCTCTGCTCTCTAAATTTATTCCTAATTATGTATGGTTTTTGGACCGTGCAGTGCCAACTTAGAACTGGAGGAGTAGTGGTTGCATTGCATCATTTGGGTATACCACTAAATTATGTCGTGTCTCCAAAAAATTGTGACCATGATGCCTACATTTATGTTTCTCAGCTGCTGTGTCCCAGGATCCCTTATGGCCCTTTATAACCCTTTACGTTCCCTAAGAATACATCTTAGAGTTCTTAAAGTGTCATAAAGGGTCATAAGAGACTCCTAGGAGGGACCAGATGAGATTCCACCTTCACGTGGTTGGCCTTGTTAAGTAGAGAATGTTAAACTATTCTTGAAACAAAGAGAAGCTCAAAATATTTTTTTTTTAACAACATTTCACACCGTCGCAATGCCCGATTTGGTGGTAAAATATAAGGTGAAAAAGCAAAAGTACTGCTACATCCATTAAAGTGGGGATGGAATTATGTAAATCTAAAGATTTAGAGACATAAATAACACATTATTTAGACAATTAGTGGGGATTCTTATTTGTTTAACTATAACTATGAAACAATTGTATAAGTTTTGTTAGCATTGATGATTTGAATCAAACTTTATGACTCATTATTAGGAAAGAAGAAATATTATCACACTTCATGATCTACCATAAGGGATGACATTATGTAAAGGAAAATATAAATTTACCTTTGTGTGAAAGGTTTTTTATTGCGGTGGCCTTTGATTCATTCTTTGATTGAAACAATATTTTATTGCCCATTCTTGATTCTAGGGTCAACATGCTCTCACTAAAACCTTGAGTTTCCTCATTTAACCCTCATTGAGTCTTTTAATTTCTTGTGAGTTTGGATTCACCTCTCAAATATTCCTCTCCATTTTTGGTATAAATCTTTCTACATTGGAATTGGTTAGTCCTCAAGATGTTTCATAATAGTGGTTTAGGCCACTATAATGTTCTCTCAAACCACCTATGCATGAATTCTTGTGGATTTGGATTTGTCTATGTCTCTCTTGACCAAGGTTTTTTTGTAATTTGTTGATAGCTCTTGGAGATAGAATTTGGATTATGAAGGAATTCACTTATGATATTTTGCTACCAGTCATCTGGCATTTGTTTTCCCTCACTCAAATGTCTCGTATTTGTCCTCATAATAGAAGAATGCATTGCAAGAACACCTCACTATGGAGGTGGCTAAGGATGTTTATAATCCAAAGGTTTTTGCTCCTCTGCTTCTATTGAGGTGATAATGCATGATTCTTCTATATCACCTATGATCATTCTCTTTGTTCTCCACCTCTATTCCTACAGATGTTGTAATGGTAATTACTGAAATATTGTAGGCAGTAATTATATGGAAAACAATCATAAGAATTTTTAGCACTCAGTTGTTAATGTTTTAATCTTTTAAGAAATGTTTTGAATAGAATTTTGATATATACTTTATGTGGACAGACTTCAGTTGCACAAAACATAGATGTAGAGCCAAATTCCTTGGGAGGTACAGAACAAAATTCAATGAAGAGGGTAAAATGAAGTTTGGGAAAGCTAGAAATAGTTACAAGTAAAGGAGAGGGTGGAAAAGAAGCACATGCTACTACAAATGGTGCCGTCTCACAAAGGTAGATATTCAAGGCTACTAAATTTGATAAACTTATTAAACTTTAATAATCAATGGGAAGGTGTAGGATGTTGCTTAGATAAATCAGTTTTTATTCTAGGCAACTCCCATTTTCTTACCTTCTTATGTTTATAAATTATATGTTAGTGATCTAAATAGAACTGCCAGTTTCAGTGGGGCCAGTGGAAATGAAGGTAGTGAGGAAGGCAATTCAATAAATGTAAGAAAATTTGTTCTGTATTTCTTGTAAAAAAATGTATGGATGCTGATCTCATTATTTTCTCTCCTTTTTGGGTTGCTTTTGCAAATAACCTTGTGTTGTTGTGTATTATTTTACAAAGATGTTGTATTCTTTTATGGATATGTCTCAGGGGTTGGAAACTGGGAGGAAAAAAAGCTTTGAATCACTAACCATGAATGGTATGCTTATTTCTAAATTTTATTTAATTATTTTATTTTAGGCACTTGATGTATTTTCACGAATCCTACTTGTACTTATCAGACAGTCACAGTCTTCTAGTTTTTGGATGAACTAATTTGGTAATACCAATTGTTTTACATTTATTTTGCCAACTGCTAATGAAATTATCCCAATAAAGCAAATGAAATCATGGTTCCAAAATAAGTAAAACCAAAATTACTGAAAATAGCGACACTATGACACTAAACTCTTAAAAACTCTAAAGTGACACTAAAAAAATACATGCGACGTCAAACCGTCAGAAATTGCCAATGGCTTGATGTCGCATGTATAGAAAATTCATCGCATGTCTGTCATAATTGTGACATTCAAACTACAACACCTAGGTGTTATAATAGCGACAGATAAAATGTAACAACAGCATAATAAAAATTATAGCCGACTCATATTGCAACACCTAGACATCACTTTCTTCAGATGTGTGAAAATTTTTCTATACATGCGACATTGAGCCGTTGGAAATTTCCAATAGTTCGACGTCGCATGTATAGAAAATTCCTCGCACGTCTAAAAAAAGTGACAGTTAGGATGCGATGCCTATGTGTCATAATAGCGATAGCTAAAATATGTAACGACAACATGGTAACCATCATAGTTGGCTCATATTATGATGGTTAGTACCATCACAATAATGAAAAATGGTATAACCATCATTGTTTCCCACACCAAAACTGCAACACTGGTCTCTGTTGCTAGGCCGATGGGATGGTGTCAGAATAGCGACACATAGACGTCAAAAAATGGTCCCAAATGTTGTAGTGTTTCACAAAACTAAAAGTGAGGTATTGGTTGAGTCACTCACAGGTAATGGTCACTCCATGGGTCTCCTGTGTGTGCGAATGCACTCTCCCTACTGCCCTGAAAATTTTCCCACCTTTTTTCTTCCCCCGATTGTATATTTTTGTATTATTAGTCCCATTGTACAGCCTAAATACGTCAAAAATTCCAAAAAACATTTAAAATTTGCAAAAATCCAAAAAAAATTCAAAACTTCCAAAAAAATTCAAAAAAATCAAATATTCTTCAAAATATTGCAATAACCCTTGTTTCTTTCCGCATCGCTCAGTTTTTGATTTTTAGTGACATTTTGACTCTTGCGACTACGATCATGTTTTTCAACAAATCAGTTTTGCGACCAATTGTCCTTGCTCCTCATTCTCTTCACAACTTTTTCCAGCGAATATCTCTTAATCACATCAAATCCAATCTTTTTCCGTCAGGATGCATCTTTCTAGCATGGGCTTATCAAATCCTTTATCTTACCAATCCTGTTCATGCCAAGAACTTTGGATTGAATGACTACTTGGTCATGAGGCCTTCTTTATTGATTTTATCTTTTTGTGTCAGTTTAAACCTACTCAACACTACCTCGAGCTGCTATATCTTGGTTTGTTGTGACTGGTGGCTACTGATACATGCATCTTTTGCAGTGTGCTTTTGTTTGAGCGTCTAGTCCGTGAAAAGAAATTCTGTCATCTTTGGTTTCTAACACCTGATGCATACCTCCTCTGGCAATATCAAAATCGGATGTGCTCTCCATATTTTTCACACAAATGGATCCCCAAAGCTCGTTAGCTACATTTAATTTCATTGTTGCATTTGCATTCTTCGTTGTATTTCAGAAGGCTTCTATTTATTACCTCCTATCTCTTCCTCCTACCCATTGCATCCTTTTTTGAGAAAATCCCACAACATCGTATTTGTTATGTTCTTTTCTTGAGGGGGAACAACCCTATATCATCATTGCTTTGGCATGACTTATAGAAACCCTCTTCCTTTGGGGCAACTGATTTTCTTGTCTTTGATGTAAGGTCACTTGCGACGCCACGTCAAAGAGGGGAAAAATGTAGACATCCAAAAATATTAATATTAAATTCCCTCTTATTCCTCTGACTATTTAATTCAACCAATTAAATGGTTTCATAGTTGGTATTTATCAATGATCAAATACTATTCTAATGTATTTTATTTAAATACATTTGTCTCACAAAAATCCCCTCTTTAATAAATTTATATTTATTAAAATTCCTCCATATTCCTAATTCTTCTAAACTATGATTTATTCAAATCTAATTTTAATTATAATCTAAACCCTAGCTAGGAACCTATTAATCCAATCTACAATCCTACCCTAAGCCTACCCTATTCCCACTCTACTCCAGTCACCTCACTGCCTAAGAATATTTCTCTACCTAACTGTCCTCTAATCATACTTAAAGAGTGATTCCTAACCTTTTTAAGGCTAATGGAATGCTCACCCACATGTGATAATTCTCTCCAAAATGGGCACCCATTCCTTTTTAAGGCTATTTACTCCTTTGTCCCCCACTTGGAATTCTTGAGCCACTCAAATATTTATTGCTATATTTGACTCAAAATTAGCCATCCCTTCAGGCCTATGTGTCCCTTATGTGGCTCTTATGTGGATGCCACATAGATTCCACCTCATCCAAGCTCTCCTCTTCTCTCCCAAAAACCTATAAATAGAGGCCTTCTCCTCTTCAAATTTCATCTCTCATTATGCATTGTTATTATGATAGAATTTCTTTAAATTTTCATAGTTGTTTTCATGTTCATAGTTTCTTATTTAAATCATTATAGATATCATATGCTAGGATAATGGATAATGAATCATAGCTTCAATCTTACATATTTTGCATATTATTTCCATAAGCTTGTTTAGATCATCCTTTGAAGAATTTGAGACTAGGTCCTCATACTAGCTCTTGAATTCCCTCATTGTTTTCAATCTTGCATTGCATTGGGGATCTATCTCATTTGTGTTTGAGAGAGCACATGCACAATCCATCAAAAGGAGAAAATAAAATAAGTAGAACAGGGTGCAATTTACTTTTTTTTAGCTCAATCCGATGTTATGTTGAGGTATTGTTTGGTTTCTTTCTTATTTCATGAATTCTATGTGCTAACCCACTAACTTCTCATGTTTGAGCTTGCTCCCAATAGATTGAATATTTCCTCATATACATGTATACTAATGGAAAATTATAATGCCTTCATATATCATCCAAGTAGACTACCACAAATTTTCCAATATAGTATTTAAGGACTTCATTCATCAATGTCATGAATGTTGATGGGGCATTGGATAGCCCAAATGGCATCACAAGCCACTCATATAGTCCTTCTAGGGTCTTGAAGGATTTTTTTCCACTCATCTCCCTCATTTACCCTGATTTGATGATAGCCACTCTTTAGATATATCTTGGTAAAATACCTTGGTCCTCCTAGGCATTCCATTAGGTCTTCTATCTTAGGGATAGGGAACCTATACCTAATGGATATTCTATTTATTTCTCTAGAGTCAGTACATAACCTCCATGTTCCTCCATTTTTAGGGGTTAAGATAGTGGGCACGCCACAAGGGCTAATGCTCTTCCTAATTAGACCTTGGCTTAGTAGTTCTTGAATTTGCCTAGCTATCTCCTCATTTTGTTGAGGAGTCATCTTATATGTAGCCTTATTGGAAAGAGTAGCTCTAGGGATTAGGTCTATTTGGTGGCTTACTGACCTCTTAGGTGGTAGGGATGATGGTTTTTCAACACTGACTATGCCTTCATACTTCTACAGCAGGTCCTGCACTTCCTTTGACAACTCTATCTTCTTGACTATCTTGTCTACACTCTCTTCTTTTGGCTTCAACACCAATGCAAACCCTACTCCTTCTCCTTCTTTTAGGGCTTCCAAGAAATCCTTTTCACTCACCATGAGAACATTGGGGCTAGATGGCTTCATCTCTGTATCTTCTATTAGTGACTGGATTTTGAATGTCACATTGTCCTTCTTGAAAGACTATGAGTTCTTTTCCCCATCATGCATAGCCTTTATGTCAAATTTCCATGGTCTACCTAGGATTAGATGACATGCGTCCATAGGTAGGACATCACATAATAATTTTTCCTTATACCTCCCAATTAAAAACTCCACCCAAAATTTATCATTAACAAGGACATGTTGCCCTTTGTTTAGCCAAGTGACTTTGTAAGGATTGGTGTGGGTTATTCTTGTCATCTTCAACTTGATGAATGCTTCCTCTAACACTATATTGTCAGTATACATTGAGTTTATAATGACTCTACACAATTTTCCCATCATCTTACACTTCACTCTAAATAATGACCTCCTCTGACTAGGCTCTTCTTTTACTGGCTCCTTGATCAGGGTTCTTTTCATTAGAAGGTTCTCACCTTCTTTTGATTCTAAGGGAACCTCAGGGTGTTTGTTTCGACCATTAGTTTCATCTTGGACATAGTTCACCCTCTTGTCATTTCCTTTAGAAGTAGAACCCTTCTCTTGACATCTATATGATGGCCTCCCATCTTATTTCAATGGTAACACTTCATAGTATCAAATTATTTACCCCTACCTTGATTGTTGTTTCTTCCTCTGCTATTAGAGTTCCTTCCTCTATTTGAACCCCCTCTGTTGGAGTTTCCTTATTTTTTTTCAAAAAATTTAGTCTCCCCTTGATTCTTTGGTTTATAACTCCTTCCACCATATCCACCTCTCTATCCTCTATTGTCTCTCCCTCTACCTCTTCCTCTGGTAGTACAAGAGTCTTGTTTCTTATTTAGCTTCTCTTCAACTTTGATGGTAATTTGGTGGCACTTCTAAATGGTGTGTGATGTCAAAAGACTGATCTCATCTTGTATGGTCCACTTTAGTCCATTAAGGTATATTTATACCTTAACCTTCTCATCCTATGCAACTCTAGGTCTCATGCAAAGTCTCTAAAATTCTTCAGTGTATGAGTTTACATCTAAGTCCGTTCTGCCTCAAACCTTGTCTTCTCTTATGCGATTGGATTTCATAATCCTCAAGGATATAAGCATCTCTGCCTTTTGCAACCATAGACTTCCATGAAGCTATGGGCCTCTTTCCTTATTTTTCCCTCTCATCTTGGATGAATTTCCACCAAGTGAGTGTAGACCCTCCCAGTCTAGCTTTTACAACCTTCACCATTTGAGCCTCAGTGATTCCATCACACTCAAAATGGTTTTCTCCCTCTATCTAGTCAAGGACTATCTCTGGCTCCATCTTTCTAGTAAATATTGGAACTCCTTTTAGTGCTTTGCCACTTATAGCCTTTAAAGCTTTCAAGAATGGCTCTTTAGTAAGGATAGGGTCAAATTCAGGTACTTCATCATCAATGGCAATATCCTTGCCTTTCCCTTCAACCTTATCATCTACTTCATCTGCTTTCACATCAACTTCATCTACCTTTTTCTCCAATTGAGGCAATATGTCTTAGAGAATCCTATTCTCTACTTCTTAATCATCTATGTTCTTAGCCATCTCAGCATTAGTCACTATTGTTGACTCTCCTATAGACTCTGTTGGCTGGAACATTAACCTCAAGCTTGGTCAACTATGCTCTGATACCAATCTGGTGGAAGTTCTCCAAGGTTTTCTTTGCACTTGCCCAACTTAGAACTCTTCCTGTCCTAGTCTACTTAGGATTCTTATTTCTCTCTTAGAGCCCTAATATTCTCAAGTCTCCACCCTAATACTATCCTAACTCCACTCTAAGAGTTAGCTCTCTTGTGCTTAACCTTAAAGGATTTCCAACATTGAAATTTGATCTTTGCCACTATGCTCTCTTGGATGATTCCAAGTTCAAAATTTTCAAAAATTGTTCACCAATGCTACAAGGGATATTTCCATCACTAAACCATTCTTTTGACATCCAATCCATCACATTTGAATGGGTCTTCAAACTCAAATCAAACAAGTTCCAACTTCACACTGGTTTTGGTCCTATTAGGCCTAGCAGCCCAATTAGCCCTATCCAAAGGGTTTTTCTGGATTCTCTCTCAAAAATATCAAAAAACCCTAAAAAAAATGTAGGATTCAGACACCCTTTTCAAAGACATTAGATATTTTCAAGGTTTTAGTTCCCTAAGTCCTCCGTACACTGTTATCCTGAAATATAGGTCAAATAGGGCTATTTTCATGGATTAGTTGCAGTCATCTGATTTCTCTCTAGAAATCTATCCAAATGGATTGGTAAGGACCTAAGCTCATAGGAAGGGTTCTAATAGACCCTAATTCTTCTAAACCTCCAATTTTTTTTCTTCTCCCAAACATTCCCTTGAAATGGTACTCAATTCTTTCACTGTTACACACCTAGCCAGACAAGGATTGCTCGCCTACGAAATAAATTTAAAAATAGCTACCCAACTGCTCTAATGTCCTACTTACAAATGTACACTTTAAAAAGACTCCCCTAACTCATTCATCCAACCTTTTGAGTTTCCCATGATTGGATTTCATGGGGAATCCATAAAACCAGAACTACACTAAACTAGACCAGCAGACTCTCTAAAACTTTAAAAATTTCCTAAGGCTACAAAATCAAAAATAATCTACTTAATCACTGAAATAAAAAGTCTTTAATATGTTCCTACTAAATGAATCCACCAATATATCAAGTATTTCAATCCATTAAAACACCAAGAACATTCAAATAGGTCGAATGTACTATGTATCTCAGAACACTTGCTCTATTGCTTTCAAAAACTTGATTACAATCGCTCTATCTTAGGAAATGAGCCATAGAGTATCATAAGATGCTTCCTCCACCATTTTAGGCCACTAGCATTGATTTCCCACTCCTGGAATGAGGGGAATCCAAAGTTGTCAAGTTGCATGCAACATTTGCAAAAAGTTGCAAATGTTGTCATCACAACTTTTGAGCATCTTTTGCATTTATGGTGCAAACTATCTTTTAGGGCCTCTAACCCATACAAATCGATGAAATAACATCATTAAAGCCTATTTAAGCATATTTATCACCTTACATATATCTAGGACACATTTAGACCCCATTTCACAAATTTAGGCCTATTCTTAGGATTAAATACTTAAAAGAAAACTAAACTAAACTAGAATGAAATTAGCACTAACCACTAATTCACCTAGTCACACACAACAAAAATACCTTCTAAGGTCTAAGAAAAAACATACCGACCTGGATAGATTCAGTTACAAGCCAAAACTAATTTGGGCTTTTAGGATAGCCTAGGTGCTCTTGCACCAGGTTTGCTAGTAGAAGAAGTCACGTGTTCAACAACATTCAAGTAGCATGATAGCACATAATCATTGGGGAATATAGGGATATTTATGGGTTTTGTTTGCAAACCCTAGTAAATGAGTTCAGAATGTATTAATGGTAATGGATTGATAGGTTCACGGGTATTCATCATATGTTCATCATAAACCTAGACTGTGACATAGAGACCTAGATTGATACCCTATATAGATGGGTTTAAATTAGTAAGAGCCCTAACAACATCATCAAATACCATGTTAGGGATTAGAGGATCTAACTCATCAATATCTACCTCATTTTCTTGATTTCCTTCTGAAACAATATCAAACTCATACTCACGAGACTCTGTTTCAGCATAATATACCATATTTAGGACATGAGTGAAGTCCACTCATTTCCCCTAATTTGGATGAGCTTTGTATAAGAACTCTTCTATGGTTAGATTCCCTTCTTGTGTATCTAGATCTTGTTTAGATGTGGTTTTCTCTAACTGATCAAAATCCATTGGTGATTCCTTGAAAATACGCTCTTTAGTAGCATTGACCTATGGTGTTTGTTCTTCAAAGAGAAGAGATAGGATAAGGATACCCATATTCATCATCAGACTCATCCCACTCACAAGAGGGTGAGTCTATGCTTTGTTATGTTGTATTTTTATCTTCTTCATCCATATGAACTTGATTCCTCTTTTCTTTATCTAGACAATTTTTGGCTCTTTGTGTTTTCCTTGATAAGAACCCTAAACTAGTTGTGTCCCTAGGTCATCGGAATTCAATATAGATGGGTTCCTAGAGTCCATTCTAATTACATTCGAGGGGTCCTTTCCCTGAATAACCCTTTCTTCCATCCAATTCATACCCACTCCATATGTTTCTGCGGATATTTTACATTGTTTTTGATGCAGGAGCATCCTGGGTGTAAGGGCAATCTTGCATCACCCAAAAATATTTATGTTTTCTTTACAATAAGGGCTACCTTGTGCAGAGCTGCTATTTATGGAAACTTGCTATTTTTAGTAAGTTGGTCATACGATCTCGGAATGTTCTGATTTTGCATGTGGAGGTTCATCTCAGTCATATCAGCCTGCCA
>MU225465.1:3078160-3096691 GCA_018584345.1 Thuja plicata
TTTCAATTAAATTAATTTGTGAAATTGCATAGGTGTATTAAAGAAAGAAAATACTACATCTTCCATAGTTAATATAACATGTTTGAAAGGAAAATTATGATCTTTAGATTGAAGGTTTTAGTGCCCAGATTTTTGCAGCGACAAATAGAGAGGAGGCGGAGTCAGGCTGAGGGAGAGTTTTGGGTGGCCGCAGGAGGCAGTGGTGTCGGTTTGGTGCCCACAGGTGGTGGCACCACTAGCAAGACGGAAGCTGCGGGGTCGGGTGGACGGCAGGAGTGATGAGTGGGCAGTGTAGGGGAGTGGGGGCGGCACAGGAGGCTGCCCCACTGTGTTTACACACACAACTATGGCATAACTGTGGGGATCGGGGTAGGGCTTCGCCCCACCCCGCCCCGCCCTAACCCTCAAAAATACACCTGCTCTTTTTTTTTTTAATTATAGTTTTAATATTTAAAATAAAACAATCCCATCCTTGATGTGTTAAATTCCTTTTTAAAACAATGGCTTTCCATTACATCTTATATATTTCATTTTTCGTGTCTATGCTAATCTCTTATGAACATGTAACACATTCTACTTTAATGGAAAATGTTCTGCTTTGAAATCTTTCTATCTGACTATCCTTTCCTACCCTTAAACCCGATTTCGCTACCATTTAAAGTTTCAAGAAATGACAATCACTGTACCAATGAAAATTGAAAATAGATATCCAGATAAATAACTGTGTAAGAGCAGTTTCTAGAAGACTATTGTGCCCATAAGCAATTTCTATTGAGTGTAGATGACATAATATATTTGATATCACTTTGGATGTGAATGATACAATTCCTATGATGGATAATTTCAAAAAAAATTATACCTATTCTAGACAATCATTAATAGTCTGTGGGAGTAACTTCTCGGTTTTCAATATATCAATGGCTCACCATAGATGCATTTGGTATAATATTTGCTACTGCCTTATTGAAGAACATAACATAGGTGTACTGAAATCTTGCATGGAAGATATTTATTAGTGGATATTATTAATATTGCAACTTGTATATTTAAGTTTTCAAGCCCATAAGTTATTATTTATCTATATATAGCTTTATAGTTTTCTTTGTTAAAAACTAGAATATTTTAATAAATAAGATAGCATTAGATTTCATATAACATTTAGATATATACATATTTAATATTAGAATATATATCTAGTATTATATATGCATGAATTAAAGATTTTTCCTTTGCGAAACGTTTAAATTTAGCTTACAAATTTTGTTTGTCTCTATTAATCAATAGCAATTATATATTTAAAATTATTTATACAAGGAGAACCATATATATATATATAATAGTAAAGTTCAAAGCACTCTTTCTTTTTTTTGTTTAAGGTCTAGTAGTATTAACATTTAATTGAAAACATAAATATTTAACTATAACTATATGCATAAATCAACCACCATCAAATTATATAAATTGTCATGCCTTAAATAAGTAAACCTATGCTTAGATCATAGGGAGTAATTATTTAATTAGATTTGTAGTCTCTTTTATAACAAGCAAATGATGATTAGGTATTTAAATAAACTAATTATAAAAGGAAAAATAAAATAAATAAAAAATAAAATAAAATAAATAGCCATATATTATCTTGGAAATGATTAACTTCATATTTTCTTAAAAATAAAGGCACTTTATTGACTATTTATAAGGAAATATTTACAATCAGTACTATTGTAATAAGTCCTCTATTGTTAGAAACTACTTAGTTACAATAATACAAGTTATGGATTTGATCAAAATCAAACACATAAACTAAGCATAGTGAAGCCTATGCCCTAGAGTGGAACCTAGAGCTCTGATACCAAGTGGGGTGGTTAGTTTTGACCCTAGTTACTCCCTAAGATCTCAAATGACCTTCCTAAACTCCACCCAAGGTTAACTCTCGAAAATCCAACCTTCAAGACTCAATCTAATCTCTCTTGACTCAATCTGATCTCAATCTTATCTTCCTAAACCTAAGGGTAAGCATAGGGACTATACTAGGTAACTCTTGGGTAAAGTTAAGCCTATGCTAGTCACATTTACTAGCCATGCCAACACATAGAGTGCACATGTGCCAAGTGACACAACAATTTCACATGAGCATGACTTATTACACATTTAGTTAATTAAATAAATTACAATCATACACCACACTTTTACGAATAAAAATACAATACAACGAGGTCCATGTCTCTTTATATAGACAGGGCCTTAGCATCACGGTTTTCACATAGGTCCATTCCTAAATCCCCGATTAGTACCATGGTCAACTTTTTCTGCACACTCATTGCACACATCAGTAGGTCCAATAAACCAGCACATAAACATATCGAGATACATAATGTAAACTAAACACACATTCACTCAAATTTGCATCGATGATTCATTTGAACTTTAAACAATTTCTTCATCTAATCCATATGCTTAAACATAACTCTTAATAAATATGCATACTGATATTATCTAACATCCACTTACTAATCCAATATACTAAATCATCCAAACTAAGTCCTAAATGGAAATCTGCATCACTCACATAAAGTATCTAATAGATTAACTGATTACATAATCAGGTGTTGTATACAAGTAGAGGATTCAACAGATCCATAAGGTAATACATGTGTCCCAATAGTCCAACTATAAAAAAATCTGTATGAAAGGGAGAACATATAAATGAGAAATAGTTCTAAGCTTATGTCAGACTGGGGTAGGCCTCACAGGAAATTGCCCGATGGTATCCATAGATAATTTTTTCATTAGTTTCTCCTTTTCCTATTTCATTTATTGTTTCTCTATTTTCAAAACTTTAAACTTTTTGGTTAATAGTGTCATAAGAGTTTCCTCCTCTTTAACAATGCTATCTTCCACTATATAATGAGAGGGAATTTGGGCTCCTTGTTGGGCTAGTTCTAAAAAGTATTGTTGTTTGTATCCATTCATGATGACCTTCATTAATTTGAGGAATGCTTGGTCATGTAGACATTTTTTAACTTCCTCCTAAAAGTCTTCAGGATCATTAAAATCTGGTGGAATTTCAACATCATGATTGTTTTCCCCAGACATTGTTGATTCTGGTATTCTGTTACTCAAAAAAAATGACTCATGTATACTGTTTAGATGTTCCTAAAATAGAAGGTTTATTTTTAAGTGGGGGAAACTATCCTTCCATGTAAAGTGTTCTAAAAGAACTCCTAGTCTGTACTAACATTAACCAGTTGTTTTCTCTAACTAGTGTTGAGGTGATGTGTAAAGTGCTAACTAAGTCCAAGACCTAAAAAGACAAAGAGATAATGTCCAACTGAAAGGGAGAAGAAAATAATATGATCTTGAGTCAAGGTTAAAGGACCTACTCTCACAACTTAGGATAAGCATAATGTGGACAAAGATGATAAAATAACGAGTCACTTGGATGAGCACAACAAAGTCAGACTTTAAAAGAGCAAGCGGGTATGACTGTAAACATATTGCAATCAAATAAAAACTAGTACTAGTGTTGCCAGAACACAAATTTGAGAAAATTTGGACAGATCCAGGATGAAAGAATACCAACTTGGATAGAAATTGATTGATTTTTAGAGTTGTGACACTAGATGTACAGATCTTGTACAAACATGTATAGTGCTCAATATGTAACACATAGGTCTGATATGAGAATCAGTGTCAGAGAACAGAATGACCCAATCTTGTACGAGCACTGGGTTGATCTAATATGAGTAATGGGTATCTCTAATATGAGTAACGGGTATCTCTGATATGAGAAACTAGTGATAATGATCCTGACTCATATTGACCAGGACAAAAACTCATACGAGAATTGATAGTTTAACACCTAAAAGTGCATTTTTTGAAGTATTTTGTAATTTTATTATTTGTTTTTGTGTTTCACTCATGCCAGACACATCATGAAGATATTATAGAACCAATCATAGAAATCAAATCCCATTCTTAAGTGGCTAGAAATGGACAATACTTGTTTGAATCCTCTTGCAATAAAATAAACATTCAAGTCAAATAGTTAGAAGCTTGGTAGCACTGGCTCCCCTCCACAACACACACTTCTTGGGCCTACCAAACTTCAAATTTATCAAGATCCATATATTGTTATAAATTTAATGTCTCAACAATAGGGGTACATGAGAGGTTTCTTAGGCGTGCACGCCTGAAAAATGCCTATATCAACAAGTAGAAATGATTTTGGCCACTATTGTGAAAAAGGTTTTAGTAAGGGTCTCCATTTAAGTGTATCATCTATGTTCATGCGAGAATGATTGAGGCTGCTAACCCTATAGAACACCTTAGCACTAGAAGTCATGATATTTGATTGAGACCCACATGCCCTTCTATGTGTTAGGAGAGAGCCAAGTATAAGCTCAAATCCCACTTAACTTCTGAAGCTTTGGTCTTGAGGATAAGAATAATTTTTTAGTTAACAGCCTTGTTTCCAAAATGAGAAAAAGATGAGAATAAGTTAACTAGATAAAACATATTTCTTTCCAATTCAAAAATCAGTTAACTAAAATTGATGACATCATATGAATTTTTAAGTTATTTAAATGATTTTAAATGCACATTTTGTTTTTATTAATTAATTTAATTCCTTTTTGAATTTGATTCAGGAGAATCTTGGGTCATTGGCAATCCCGCTCAACCAAAAAGATGTTTGTTTTTTTCTTTAGTTTGTTCGGAAGCTTCTCAGGAAGTACTATGTTTCTCAGGTTTTGTCGCTCGGGCATGCTTGTTTCTATTTCTCAGGTTGTGTCACTTGGGCATGCTTGTTTGTTTCTAGTTTCTTGGGTTTCTCTTCTTATGCTCGAGTTTATTTTCCTGTTGCTTGGGGTGTCTTTTCCTGAGTCACTCTGTTGCTTGGTTAACCTTTGCCCAAGATGTTTATTTTGGAGTTTGATCTGGTGGCCAACTTCTTCAGTTAATTTACGTGGCTTAATTGATTTGGGGTCTCTCATTGGGATCTATGTGGACCTAAATCTGGGTCTCACTTATGAATTTGAGTGCTGACCTCTCTTGGTGGGCTCTTGTATATATTTTTTCTATGTTCTTAGTTTAGGAGAAAGGATGGAGTTTTAGAATAGGATTGGAAATCTAGATTATCTATAAGAAGGTCTATGACCTCGCATATATGAAGACCAAATTATAATTCCTTGAATATATATGGACAAAAATGGGAAGGCCTTATAGTTCAACATGTAATTATTTTGATCAATTGAATGAAAAGGATCTCTATTGTCTATTCTCTCACTCTGTTTTTGTTGTTTCTGCATTGTGTTGGAAAGCTAGTTTGGTAGTTGGGAGAGCCTTTGGTCCCATTATGAACCTAGCCTTGCATCAGGTGGTATCAAAGCATTGGTGAGATCTAAGTTCCTTCTTGTAAACCCTAACCCTAGTTGGTATTGTTGTGGGGTAGCAGATTGTGATCTGACCTGCAATTGCAGAGGGATTCAAGATGGTTCATGGGAGAGGAAATGCAGATCTAGGTCTAACTGATATGTTTAGACAAATGGCTTCTAGATTGGAAGTTGTTGAGATAGCCCATCATAGAGGAAGACATCTTGAAGATGTTAGTGATGATGAATTGGAAGAGGTTCAAGGTAAAGCTACACTTGCACCTGTGATGAATCAAGAAGAAGAGAGATCCATGTGAGCATTGACAAGTTTGAAGTCCACACCTTAGTTTAATCCTCCTGAGTATAGTGGAAAATTGGATTCTGAGAAATTGATTGACTAGATAACTAAGATGGAAAAGTAATTTCAATATGAGAATGTATTAGAGGATAATAAGGTTAAGATTGCAAGCACTAAATTGAAAGGTCATGCATCCTTATGGTGGGAACATCTGCAATTGGATTGAAAGAAGAAAAGTAAAGACAAAATCAAGGTATGGAATAAGATGGTAAACAAATTAAAAGTCAAGTTTCTACCTTGTGATTATCATATTAACCTAAGCAGGAGAATGTAAAGTTTTAAGCAGAAAGACAAATCAGTAAAGGACTACACTGAGGAACTCTATAGATTGGACATCAAATTTGGACATGTTGAAGATGAAGTGGAAAGACTAGAAAGATACCTGAATTGATTGAGAATTTCCATACAAGATGAGATTAGTTTGGTCAAGATGGAAGGCATTGAGGAGGCATATCAATTTTCCCTAAAAGGTTGAGGAAAATTTAAACAATAGATATGAACAAAGAGCAAGAGGTAGAGGTGGTAGATTCTCTAGAGGAAGACAGAGATCTCATGGTGAAAATAGTAGATCTGAATTAGACAAGTCAATTTTAGACACATCTCAAGACAAAGGAAATACTGAATGGAAAGGTAGAAGTTCATACCGAGGAAGAGGAAATTACTCTAGAGGTGGTTATAGTAGAAAGGGATTCCAAGTCACTTGTTACAATTGTGGTGAAGAAGGACATAAATCCTTTGAATGTACAGATGAAAGCAAGAATGGTAGTAGTAGCATAAATGAGTTGGTGCAAGAGGAGTCACCAAATGAAGCTAAGAAGGAAGGAAATCTCATGATCGGAAGGATACTATGGAGTGAGAAAGATAAGAAAGATCATGTCGGAAAAAATTTGTTCAAGACCAGATGTAGAGTTGCAGAAAAGGTTTGGAAGATGATTGTTGATAGTGGAAGCTCAAAGAATCTGGCATCTGAGGAAATGGTTACAAAGTTGTAGTTGGAAAGGATGAAGCATTTGAAGCCCTATCAGATCTCATGGATCAAGGATGAACACACATTAATTGTGAGTGAACAATGTTTTGTAAATCTAAAAAATGGAAAGTATTATGATAAGGTGTTGTGTGATAATATTCCTATGGATTGTTGTCATATTTTGTTGGGTAGACCTTGGAATATGATAGATATGCTATACATGATAGAATATTGAATAGATATTCTATTTGGTTTGATGGTAAGAAGCAAGTTTTGTTACCTTTGGTTGAAGAATCTGTTGGTGAGATATTACATTTGTAAAATTTTGTTTGATGGAAGGTAGATAGTTTGTTAAGGATTTGAAAAGAAATGATGTATGTTATGCTTTGATTCCTAACAAACTGAGTAAGCATATAGAAGATGACATTCCTAAAGAAGTTAAGAAGTTACCCACTGAGCACAAGGAAATAATTTTAGATAATGTACCTAATGGTTTACCACCAATGAGAGATATCAGTCATTGTATGGATCTGATTCTTGGAACTAGTTTACCAAACAAAGCATCACATAGGTTAACACCGACTGAAAATGAAGAGCTTAATCGACAAGCTCATGAATTGTTAAACAAAGGTTTGATTTGAGAGAGTTTGAGTCCATGTACAGTACTTGCTCTATTGGAACCTAAGAAGAATAGATAATGGTGAATGTACACTAGTTCTAGAGAAATTAAGAAGATCACAGTGAAGTATAGGTTTCCTATACCGAGAATGGATGACATAATGGATTGTTTGAGTGGAGCAAGATATTTTACCAAAATTGATTTGAAAAGTGGATATCATCGTATCAGAATTAGAGAAGGTAATGAATGGAATATTTCTTTCAAGACAAAGGATGGTTTGTATGAGTGGTTGGTTATTCCTTTTGATTTAACTATTGCACCGAGTACATTTATGAGGTTAATGAATGAAGTTTTGAAGAAATTCTTGAATAAATGTGTGATTGTATACTTGGATAATATTCTGATATTCAGTTAGAATAGAGAAGAGAATTTGATGCATATAAGGCAATTGTTACAGAGATTGAAGGAGGAAAAGTTGCTAATAAATCTAAAGAAGTGTTCCTTCATGAAAGAAGATCTTGTGTATTTGGGTTTTGTGATTTCATCTCGATGGTTTGAAGATGGATCCTGAGAAGTTTGAAGCTATACTTATCTGGCCTACACCTGAGAATGTCCCTGAGGTAAGATCATTTCATGGATTGGCAAGTTTTTACAGGAAGTTTATCAAAAATTTCAGTTCTATTTGTAATACTATGACTGAAACAATGAGAGGAGACAAAAGAGAATTCAAATAGACACATATGTTGGAAATATGTTGAGTCAATGTGAATTAGAGTGGGGGTGAATCAGGAACCAATAAAAATTAATCCTTTTAATCCAATATTAGATTATCTAAACTGATTGCATACATGAAATGAAAAGCAATAAAACATCCATAATATTTGACACAATATTTGGTTACCCAGAAACCTTCAAAAAAGAAAGTAAAACTAGGGTGGGGATGGTACCCACAAGATTTATTACTGCAATATAAATTTATCCTATTAAAGCTTACAATTGACCACTTCTGATGGCCTTCCCTATTAGGAGAAATAAGGATTGTTAGGTCCACATTGTGAAAGGATTTAATGCAATACAATCAAGTAATTCAACTCTGTTAGGAGATTTATAAAGGACTGTTAGGTCCACCTTGTTAGAGGATTTTTTTGATGCACCTGGTAGGATGAATCAGTAGTTGATCTTCATTGCAACTCTAAATTTTTGAATAAGATACAATGATATAAACTAATAACCTAACTATGATGGATGAGTCTTTGTTGTTCCTTATATTGTCATAGCCTCTTAAACAATTTGTCTCTTCATATTTGCATGCATGCTTCAATTCATATATTCACTGACTATTTGGATAAAAAAATTTCTTTACATTTATACCTTATCCAAACCAAATACAACTGTAATGCAAATTCCATAAGAGAAATTAATATCTAACAATATAAGCTAAGTCATCCCAAAACTATCACTCAGGTCTAGTAATCCACTCGGGAAATACACTAGCAATTTGGCATTATGTTGTCACTCGGGAAACATACTACACTCTGTCACTCGGGCTACTCTATTACTTGGGATAATATGATCCCTTGGGTAATACTAATTATGATTGTCTTCTCAGTCAACATTGCCACTTCTCAGGTTACATTATAATTGCTCGGGTTGCACTGCTAGCTCAGTCAACACTGTGGTGACTAAGTGTTTTGGCAGTAATTGATAATATGTCTTGACATAAGGTCATCAATCTCCCCCTTTGGCATTAGTGACCAAAAAAACTTATCACGTTCAAAAACTACTCAACCTTCTGAGTCAAAACCCCCCCTTACCATATGCCTGGGTACTTTCTTGGGTTTTGACAATATCTCTGTGACTCGGTTACAAATGATTTTTTTTTTCAAAATTATCTTTGTAGCACTTATATATATCACTTCTCTACTTCTCTTATGTACATGTCTTTCCTATATACATCTTTTCTATATCCTATATAAATTTCCCCCTTGTTTTTGACACAAATGCCAAAATATTTCTATATGGTAATACCAAAATAGGATAGGAAATCACTATGTACCTTTAATATTTGAGACAAAGTGTTTTCCCAATTATCCTGCAACATCTTCAGGATGTGTAACTCTATATGTATCTCTACTAATAGCTCCATCATAAGCTCTGCAACTGAGAAATTTTTGTCATGAATAAGTCTTGGCATGAGCTATATGCTTCTACATTACATCCATGTGTGGAAGGAGTTGGCTTTGCATAGCCATGAGATATTCTCTTTTCCTTGCTTCTTCCCTTATTAATTCAACCCACATGTCTATCAAATACTTAATTTTCACAAAATGCGTTGAACTAGAACTTGGGTTAGTTGCCAACTAATTTGAACTTTCCTTCAAATTTGTATCAACCTTTTTCAAATCTGTCTTGATTTCCATTGTGAAATTTGAAGTATCACTTAGCTTTACAAATAATGAAGCAACATTATTTACTATAGTTTCTAGAGAGTTAATGAGAGAATTTATCTTGACTTGATCAATTGTAATATTTCTTGCAACATTCTCTAGAACTTTGTTCTCAAACCTTGTTACTGCCTTCTGCAGTAGTTTTTCTTGACCATTTAAATCTTTATTGAACTTGTGGACTATGCCTACAAGTTGGTCCATAATGGAATCACTCTCATTTACTTCTAATTCTAGTGCATCTAGGAATATACCTTTTATGTATTATAGCACTCTGTTTCTCTTCTTTTCTGCTCAGAGCTTCTATTGTGTAGCTCTTTTCTTCCATAGCTCCCCTAGTGTGTCAATTTTCTCTACTGTTAGATTGGATAGATCACAATTTGGAATCACTATGTCTTGCTCAACATCAATATCATTAGTGATTATTTCTTTTCCTTTTCCACTATCTTTAGGATTGGGTGAAGGAAGAATTTCCTTATCTTTTCCACTATCATCAACATCCTTTCCTTCCTCACTTTTCTCCTTAGTATTCAGTTGGAATAGGTCATTGACATTGGTTGCACCAACTGTAGGGTCTGAATAAAATGTTGCATCAATTCTTACTAAAGGAATATTCATATTTACCTTCTGTGAGTCGGTCAGGATTGGCCCAATAGTAGGTGGAGCCTTGTGCTCGGTCTCTAATAGTCCAAATGTAGATTCAGTAGACTTGTCTTTGCTCAGAGATAGGATTATATGTATAGGTGATTGTGGTAGAGATGCCATTACCTCTACTACTATCTTCTCTACATTTGATTCTTCAATGGATTCTACCTCAAGTAAATCTACATCATCAATTTTTTCCTTGTGTTCTATACTCGGTAATTCAATCTTGTCTTCTTCTTTGATTTCTAAGATTTTCTTCCATTTTTTTGTAGCTTCTTGCACTACATCCTCTATCTTCTTATTCAATACCTGAAAGGTCCTGAACCTTGGAGTGTGATTTCTTTCATACTTGGTCATTGCCTCTTTTACCTCTTTGTTTGTCATAGTAGGCATGACTTGCCTCAATGTTTGTTCTCTGATATCTTTTTTTGTTTGGATTGCATTACTCTAGGGAAAAGATATTTCCTTGAATAGGTCTTTAGGAATGTGACTCTTTAATTCAGATGGATCATACTTCCATCTAGTCATCTTCTCTACAACTACTTCCTCAATTTTCTTTTGTTCATCCTTTGTTCTGGAAGCATAATTCAGAGATTTTAGAGAACTCATACCACTACCTTCTCTTACGGCTTCAATTTTCTTCTCAAAGGTAGGTGGCAGCTTCTTGAATGTGATTTCATATTCTTCATCTTCCTTAGGTAATATTATTTTCCTTCTTGATCTTCTTGGTTTGCTGGTAGTGAGGATAGGGGTAGGGGCCTTAGGTGTTTTCTTTAGAACTAGCCTATTTTTCTTCTTAGGAGGCTCTTCTTCTACCTCTTCCTCTTCCTTTTTAGATATATCATCTACTATCTTAATTTCATCTTCTTTGCTTACTGAGATAGAAGGAGAAGTATTTCCATACTTCTTTCCAAACTGTTCTAACCTTTTCTTTCCTCTTTTTAGAATCTTAGGAATCTCAATCTCTATTGAAATTCTTCTTTTGGCTTCTTCATATGTACCAAAGTGAGGTGATTTTGGGTCAACAAGTTCATTCACAAGAGATTCAATGATGTTCTTGGTCTCATCTATGTTAACCTCATATGCAATAGGTTTCACCCATGCAACCCTAGGTCTGACTGCTTCAATATATACTTTATCACAGTCAACTAGGAAACAAACATCATCCTTATGGTTTTCAACCAATTGATTAGGAATTCTATACCTATTCTTCATCTTTTGTTTGAATTCCTGAAAATATGCATCCATGATGCTCTCTAAGTTATCTCCTAATTGAGCTATGAAATCATTTATCTGATATATTATGGGTCTGTCCTTCTTCCAAACAATTGTGCCTTTGGAAGGGAAAAACTTCTGAATGTAAAAGAATATGCAGACCAGAAGTGAACCAAACTTACATGGATTGGTTTTTGATGCCTAGATTATTTCCATGTTCTTTCTCAATTGGATGAGGTGCAACTCTAATCTGAATTATGAATCAAATTACAATACCTGGTGTGATACCTGCAGTATTGTCAATTTCAAGATAAAACTTTGCAACTTAAAACTTTCGAATACAAATTCCCTCTGAATCACTTAAGGCACTGTATCACTCTACAAACTGAAAGCTTTGTAAATAATAACACTTGCAATTCATATTTTATAAGATATTTTACCATTGATTCTTCATTAAATTCTTTATACATGGTAGCTGGCGTAGGTCGAAATGAAGCTCGGCGAACACTAACTTTTGTATCCTCAAAACCATACAACTCGAGTTAACTCGGTTAAGCCTGTGCAACTCAGGTGTTACCAAGATCTTTACTTAGTTAAAAATACAGTGTGTCCTAGTGCATCAATATGCTTATTTGGACTTACTATCATGTCTAGAACTGATGTAGGATGTCTTTTATACACAGTTCTAGTAGTCTCCTTGCATTTTTGTTTGGAGATGGTAGATCCACCCAATTCACTGCTTTAGGTTTCATTTGATCCTTTGTTATTTTGATATGAAATTTTAGGAGATTTCCTTACCCACTGTTGACTCATCTAAGTTCTAATTTCAAAAAAAATTTCTTTGCCTTTCTCAAAACTAGTATCCACTTTCTCTCTATTCATGCAATTCTTTCTTACATGACCGAGTTGTTTACATACATAACATCTCTTAGTAGGATTCCTTTTTCTGAGGTGAGTCTTTACACAATTTGCACCAATATGTCTGTATCCACTATAGTGACAACATCTTCTCCATGTGTTGTAATCCCATCCAAAAATTGCTTTAGCTAGTTGTTCAGTAGGGTTTCATTTCTTAGTTCTGCACTCGGAGGACTTTTGACCTTGTTTGTTACAATTGGAACATTTTCCTTCAAACTTAGGTTTCTCAGTGCATTCACTTGGCCTATGTCCATGTTTTTTGCATCTGTAGAATTTACCATTAAAATTTGATTTACCATTGCTCCAACACTTGTTTTCTGTGTGCCCCAACTTGCCGCAATGATTACAAGTAGGTTTTCTATTCTTTTGAGTTCCTTTCTGTGAGGATTCACCTTGTTTAGTATAACCTAATCTAGTTTATCCATGATGTTTGAGTTGAGTTTTCTCTGTCAACTGATCCATGCTTCCCTGTGAATTCATCATACTCTCATTGGTCTATTTTTCAATATTGAGATCATTCTAAAGTCTTTCATTATCTATCCTTAGATTGATAACTTCTTGATTTACATTATTGAGTTGATTTATCATATCTTCTTTCTGAAGTGACACATGATGGATATATTTTATTTTTCTTCTAATATTGTACTCAACAATCTTTTATATTCTTGTGCCATTTCTCTTTCAATTTCTTCTTGACTTTTTTTTTCTATGACTTCACATATTCTGATTGAATGAATTTCTTGTTCTCTTCTCAATTTTATGACTTCTTCATGTAAATTGACATTCTTTGCAAGTAGGTCTTCAATTGTTGCATATGCTTCTTCAAAACTTCTTTCTTTGCATAAGTCATCATTTCTTTCTTCTATGTAACTTTTGTCATTCATCTGCACTGCTAAATATTTTCTTCTTTTCAGGGAAAGAGAGAGATGATCCTTGAGTTTCTTGATCTGATACATGGTTACTTGAAGATCTATCTTTTCATTTTCAATGGCTTTCTCTAGTTTGTATATTTCCATTCCCTCTGATCTTTTCTCAAGTTCTTAAACTTTTGTAAAGAGAAGCTTTTCTCTGATACCAATTGTTGGAAATATGTTGAGTCAATGTGACTAAGAGGGGGGGGTTGAATCAGGAACCAATAAAAATTGATCCTTTTAATCCAATATTAGATTATCTAAACTAATTGCATGCATGAAATGAAAAGAAATAAAACATCCATAATATTTGACACAATATCTGGTTACCCAGAAACCTTCCAAATAGAAAGTAAAACTGGGGTAGGGATGGTACCCACAAGATTTATTACCACAGTATAAATTTATCCTGTTAAAGCTTACAATTGACCACTTCTGCTGGTCTTCCCTGTTAGGAGCAATACAGACTATTAGGTCCACCTTGTGAAAGTATTTAATATAATACAATCAAGTAATGTAACTCTATTAGAAAATTTATAAAGGATTGTTAGGTCCACCTTGTTAGAAGATTTTGCTGATGCACCTGTTAGGATGAATCAATAGTTGATCTTCAATGCAAGTCTAAATTTCTGAATAAGATCCAATGATATAAACTAAACACCTAACTGTGATGGACAGGTCTCTATTGTTCCTTATACTGTTGTAGCCTCTTAAACAATTTGTCTCTTCATATTTGCATACATGCTTCAATTCATATATTTACTTACTATTTGGATAAACAAAATACTTTTTATTTACACCTTATCTAAACCAAATGCAACTATAATTTGGCTTCCATAAGATAAATTAATATCTAACAATATAAGCTAAGTCGGCCAAAAATTGTCACTCGGGTCCAGTAATCTACTCAGGAAATATACTGGAACTCGAGCATTATGCTGTCACTCAGGCAAAATCCTACACTCTATCACTTGGGCTACTCTGTGTACTTGGGATACTCTAATCACTTGGGTAATACTGATTACCATTGTCTGCTCGGTCGAGACTGCCACTACTTAGGTTACATTGTAACTGCTCGGGTTGCACTACTGGCTTGGTCAATACTGTGATGACTAAGTGTTTTGGAACTAATGGACAATATGTCTTTCTATAAGGTCATCAACAAGGAGCTGATTAGAGTTTTGAGACTTTGAAGTTGAAGGTTTCTGAATTACCTATGTTAGCATTACCTGATTTCAATAAGGCATTCCAAGTTGAATGTGATACAAGTGGAAGTGCAATTAGAGCTGTGTTGAGTTAAGAAGGTAAACCTGTTGCTTTCATTAGTGAAAATTTGAATGATGCTAAGAGGAAATATTCTATCTATGATCAATATTTCTATGATATTATGCAAGCTATGAAGAAATGGAGACATTATTTGATGCCAAATGAATTTGTGTTGTATATAGATCATAAGGCTTTACAATATTTGGGTAGTGAGAATAAATTGAATCAGAGACATATGAAATGGGTAGAGTATTTTCAGAGTTTTACATTTGTGATTAAGCATAAGAGTGGAGTTTCTAACCGAGTTGTTGATGCATTGAGTAGAAGAAGATCTTTATTGACTGAAATGAGAATTGATGTTCTTGAGTTTGATGACATGAAAAGTTTGTATGAAAATGATCCTAATTTTTCAGAGTAGTGGAGAGTGTGCAGAGAACCTAATTCAAATCAATCAAGTAAGTATGAATACTATTTCATTCAGGAACATATTTTTTTTAAAGGTATTTAGTTGTGCATACCAAGAGGTTCAATGAGAACTAATTTGATTAAGGAGAAATATAGTAGTGGCTTGGCTGGACATTTTGGTATTGATAAAACATTGAGTTTTCTTAAGGAAAGGTATTTTTGGCCTTAGTTGTGTAAGGATGTTCAAAAATTTGTGAAAAGTTGTGGAGTTTGTCAAGTTTCAAAAGGAGTGAGATAGAATATTGGTTTGTATACACCAATTACTATTCCTGAGAAACCTTTGAGTGATATCAACATGGATTTTGTTCTTGGCTTACCTAGGACAACAAGAGGTAATGATTCCATATTTGTTGTTGTGGATAGATTTTTTGAAATGACACATTTCATACCATGTAAGAAAGCATCAGATTTAGTACATATAGAAGATCATTTCTTTAAGGATATTGTCAGATTGCATGGATTACCAAGGAGTATCATCTCTGACTGAGATAGTAAATTTGTAAGCTATTTTTGGAGAAAAATTTGGAAGAAGTTGGATACTGAGTTGAAGTTTAGTTATACATTTTATCCATAGACTGATGGACAAACAGAGGTTGTAAACCAAAGTTTGGGTAATTTTTTGAGATGCTTAGTTGGAGACACACCAAGTAATTGGGATTTGATGTTGGCACAAGAAGAGTTTACATAGAATAGTTCAGTGAATAGAAGTACTAGATAAACACCTTTTGAGATTGTTCATGGCACACAACTAAGAGGTATATCAGATTTGAGAGATATTGTTGGGGAAGAGAAAAGAAGTGTTGAAGCAGAAAAATTTGCTGAGTTCATGAAGATATTACATGAAGATGTAAAACAGAAGCTGGAGAAAAGAAATCAGAAGTACAAAGATAGTGTAGAAAGATCGAGAAGACATAAAACATTTGAAGCTGGTGATGTAGTAATGGTTCATTTGAAGAAAGGTAGATTTCCTATTGGAACATATGGATAATTAAAGATGAAGAAATTTGGCACTTGCAAAATACTGAGAAGATTTGACAATGGAAATGCTTATGAAGTTGAATTACCTGATGACATGGATATATCACCTATATTCAATATTTCAGACTTGTATAAATATCATGAACCTGATGAAGAAGTGATAATACCAAATGATTATCCTAAGAAGCAGATAGAGGAAGTTGAACAGATTTTAAAATAGAGAATTGACAGAAGTACAAGAGGAAAAGAATACATGGAATATCTGGTAAAGTGGAAGAACAGACCGATTGAGGACTCATCTTGGATTTATCAATCTAAGTTGGATTCATTTTAGGTTATACCTGATACATGATTCAGGGAATCATTTCTATTAACCCAAGGTGTTTGATCCAAGAGCATCTTGGGTCATTGGAAATCCTGCTCAACCAAAAAGATTTTTTTTTGTTCTTTAGTTTGTTTGGAAGCTACTTGGGAAGTATTTTGTTGCTCAATTTTTGTCACTCGGGAATTCTTGTTTTTTTCATGTTTTTTGGGTTTCTCATATGATGCTTGGGTTTATTTTCCTATTGCTCGAGTGTCTTTTCCCGAGTCACTCTGTTTCCTGTTCAACCTTTTCCTGAGATGTTTATTTTGAAGTTGGATCTAGTTGCTAACTTCTTCAGTTAATTTTTGTGGCTTAATTGATTTGGGGTCTCTGATTGGGATCTGTGTGGACCTAAATCTGGGTCTCACTTATGGATTTGAGCATCAACCTCTCTTGCTTGACTCTTGTACATATTGTTTCTAAGTTCTTAGTTTAGGAGGAAGGATGGGGTTTTAGAATAGGATTGGAAATGCAGATTGTCTATAAGCAGGTCTGTGACCTGGCATTTATGAAGATCAAAATATAATTTATTGAATATATATGGCTGAAACCAGGAAGACCTTACAGCCCGACATGTAATGAGTTTGATCAATTAAATGAAAAGGATATATGTTGATTCTTATCTCACTCTATTGTTGTTGTTTCTACATTGTTTCAGCAAGTTGGTTTGGTAGTTGGGAGAGCCTTTGGCCCCATTATCAACCTGACCTTGTGTCATAATTTTAATTGACAATTTAGCAATTTACTTAATCAATATATTAAAATATCAATTAAATTATTAGCTTAAGGTTTATTTGCAAATGTGATGTATTTTTAGGAATTAATTAATTAATTAGGTAAGATGATTAATTAGGACCTAGGATTCAGGTTAGGTCAGGTTGAAATTGATGAATTTCATGTTTGGTTTAGGACTTAGAATAATCAAGATTAGGTTTTCTTGATGAGAGATTAAGATTAGGATTCTAGGGTTTAAATGACCATTTTTGGGTGATTACAACTAACATAGCACATCACATGAGTATGTATACATCATCATCAAAGTGCTAAATAAATAGCATGGGATCTTACAGTTCCTCAAATAATAACATGTGTTCAAATAGTCCAAGTGTCTCTAAATCAGTGTCAACTAAAGAACATAATAAAGGAAAAATGGTGCTAAGCTGTTACCGATTAGCGTAGGTCTCACATCCTCTCCCTCTAGGCATGAACGTCCTATAAGAGCTCATCAAAGAGGTAGAAAAAATATGACCTCATCTGTATTGCATCCTCCCATGAAGTTGTAACCTCGTCATAATAGTCCCATTGGACCATAACCTAGTCCAAATCCCTTCCTTGAAGTTCCAGGGTCTGTCGAGCCTATATACGAATGGGTTCCAAGGAGAAATGTCTATCCAAATCTACTGGCAAGGAATCCCAATCTATCACATGAGACTCATCATAAATTTAATTTCTCAAAACTGTAACATGAAACACATTATGAATGTGTTGTTGGAAAGTGACAATGCAAGAAATTGTTATTTTGTCATTGATGTCAAACCTTAACTGGTGAGACTATTGTTATCTTTTTGAGAGCCATATCTACTAATGATGAAGAATATTTAACAGGAAGACCAAGTGAATGGTTGAGTTAAGGCAATCAAAAGGGTACTTGATCTGTTGGCACTCTGGCAAAGCAATTACTTGTTTATCTTTCAAAGATAGTTTTTCTGGTCGTTCTGTGCTGAGCAAGTTTGGCTTGTGCCAAGAAAATTTGCTTGTGCTGAGCGAAGTTGCTTGTGATGAGAAAAATTTGTTCAATGCCAAGCACCATTGAAATTGCCAAGTGGAAACAGTGATGTTGGCCGACTTACAGTAATTGGATTAATGATGAGATTTGAGATCTCTGGCTGACCTAGTTAATTTTATTGGGATATGTAATGTTAATTAAAGATTGATCCATGTCATTTAATGTATGGGTAACCATAATTAATGCATGGTTTCAAGATTTAATTAGAGACTACTTTGGAGAAGTA
>MU225465.1:3096741-3108755 GCA_018584345.1 Thuja plicata
ATTAATGCATGGTTTCAAGATTTAATTAGAGACTACTTTGGAGAAGTAAATGTAATGCAAAGATGGAATGATCTGTTGGATCTGACCTAACCTAAGATCTACAATCTTGTTTAAGCGGCAAAAGATTGATCTGACCTAGACAAAGAGGTATATGATAACCTCAAGGGGTTATACATTTATGTATGTTGTAGTGTGTTGCTGAATGTGAATTGGATGTGAATGCAAGAGAGTTACATAGTTGATTTACTGTTTAGCATGATCTAGCAGAGAAGGCTGAAGACAGAAGCAGAGAGTTGCATGTGTGATTGCCTGACGGATTTCCAAGTAGATCAGAAGGTTGAAATGGTAGTGTAGGCTATCTAGTAAGTTAACATTAGAGCTATAATTGGATCTAAATTTGCAAAGTAAGTTGTATGTATAAGATCACAACTGTTGATTACTTTCTAACCATTGTATCAGTTAAAATCCTTTAACAAGGTTGACTTAACAGTCATTTGTATAAATCCTCTAACAAGGTGACATTTAGGTGGAATGTTCTAAAGTCCTCTAACAAGGCCACTCCTGACAGGGTGATTAAATCCTTTAACTAGGTCACACCTAGCAGTGTGTTATTGTAACATTTAACAGGGTTGGCTCCTCATAGGGCATCACTTCAGAAGAGTGAAAACTTGGTAGCATGTTACTGGTGGTTTTTCCCATATTGGGTTTCCATATTAAATACTTGTGTCAACTTGTGTGAATGCTTATGGTTTTTTTTACTGTTATGTTTCTACAAGCTAATTTCAATTTACAGTAAACTGCATGATTAAAGTTGTTGACTTATGCTATTGCTGTCGAGTAGATCTGAAATACAGAAATTTTTATTTGCTACATCTAGATTTGAGGATAACTGATTCACCCCTCCCCTCTCAATTATTCTAAATTCATTCTAACATGTCTGACATGATAGGTGGAAAAGCTAGATGATATGCAACTAGTCCTATCCTCTCTAGGATCTCAAAACATAAAAAAAAATGAGGTGCAAGCTTAGAGCCATTTCTAAAATATATTATACTCTTATGCAGCCGCACTTTCAATAAGACTCTATCCCCAACCAAGTAAGATCGATCTATCCTTTTCACATCAGCATACTTATTTTATCTATCCTAAGCATCTCTGAGACTCTACCTAATCAAGGTTACCAATTGTTCCATATATCTGACTAGCTTAGGACTAATGGAAACTCTAACCTCGATCCTAACCCAAATAAGTGGTGTTCTACATGGTCTACCATAGATAGCCTAGTAAGAAAGCATACCCCATGACATATGATTCTCATTGTTATAGGAAAACTAAACTAGGTGTACATATTCATCCCACTGGGTCTTATGCTCCATCACATATAGGAATAACATGTATTCTAACACTTGATTGACCCTTTCAGTCTATCCATTTATCTTAGGGTGATAGGTTGTACTAAAATTGAGCCTAGTGCCCATAGCTACGTGTAGTTCTCTCCAAAAGGATGAAGTGAAGAGAATCTCTATCTGAGATGATCTTATGAGGTACACCATGAAGTCTGAATATATCTCATAAGAACACTTGTGCCATTGATAGTGTATTTAAGGTGGTATGCACAGGTTAAAAGTGAGCCACTTTGGTCAACTTGTCCACTGTCACCATGATGGCGTCATGGCGGTGAGACGACAAAGGAAGACCAAAAATGAAGCCCATATAAATGGTGTCCCAATTCCACTCTAGTATCTCATGACGCTGAAGAAGAACACCTAGATGGTGGTTCTCCACCTTAAACCTCTGGCATTATATTACCCTAGCTACCATCTCAACACTCTGCAATATCATACCTGGCCAGTGATATAACTGTCTGAAGTTGGCATGCATCTTCTTAACTCTGGGCTACAATGCATAATGGGCTCTATGAACCTCTAGTATCACAAACTCACACAACCCACCAAAATAAGTTATATAAATTCATCCTCTATGACATAATATTCCATCAGAATCCAATGTATACTCAGAATACTTCTCCTCAAGGGGTCTTTGAGATCAAACCAGCTCACTAACTTCTGCATACATCTAATCCTCATGCTAGTGATGAAGAATGTGATGTCTCAATGTAGACACCCAAAAATGCTTCATTTCATATGCCCCTTTTTAACATGTCTTCTATATTGTGTGTTTGATCTTTATCATTCACTAATATTATGTCATTCTTCCATGTCATCAATTACTAACAATTCTACTCTCTATCAAATCAATCATTTCTGATCAACCCTAAACTGATCCCATTTGACCCTATTCAATCCTATTTGATCCTAAACTTATCCTATTTGATCCAAAACTATCCCAAACCTTCCTAAATCATTTCAAATCTATCCTATTATATTCCTAATCACTTATAAAATTTTCTAGAGACATTCCGACCACTCTGGGGCATTGTCCAAAATCATCAATGTCTAATCAACCCAATTTCAAACCAATCGATCAAACCCTATTTAAATTCAATCAATCTTATCATCATTTCAGGAGCATTGTCCAAGAACAACGATGCTTTGTATCCCCTTTATCAACCATTGGATAACATTGTCAAAGATCATCAGTGTTATCACTATCAATCTATCAATATCAATTCAATAGTGTTGTTTATTATTGTCAATACTATTTCTGATTATCATTTCAGGAAGATTGTCAAAGATCATTGATGTTTCCCCATTTTAATCTTGTGACACCATCATAGTTCATTGGCACTTTTCAATAATTTCCAATCATCATTATCTGGGCGCATTGTCAAAGCTCATCGATGCCTCATGATTTCCTAAACTATTCTGGAACCCTCAAAATTAACCCTAATCTTTATCAACATTATCAAAATCATTTCAATTCGACATCAACACCTTCAATTCGACCTATAATTCACTAATTTCCCCCTTTGGCTGAATAAACCATAGTTTATCCTAAGTCCTTATTGAATAAATAAATAAACTTTATTTATTCCCTTTTCCCTAGGTCTCCAATAATTAATTAATTTTTATTAATTAATTAGCTAATTTCAATTTATGAGATTTTATAATTTCATAAATCTAATTTGGTTTTGTGAGGAATAATGATTTATTAATTGAATTAATAACCTCCTAATCTCACCTAATTCCCATATCCCTTAATTGAGGATTCACATCTCTATTAAGGTGCTTCCTCAATATCCTCCAATATCTCCTCAATATCTTATCATTTCATCTCCCCCATTTCATGCTTCCAAGCATCTCACCAACCAAAATCTACATTTATACAAGGATTTTGTGTAATCTCACCAAATTGTATCTCATTTTCTATAAAATGGGTGCATTTCTATTTTTCAAGGTTGAACCACAAGATTTTGAGAAAACCTAAAGATCACTCATCTTCTAGTACTCTCATTAGCAAAGTTGGCTTTTGTACAAAGTGTGTGTGCAAAGAGCAACATCAATCTCACTATGGAGAAGAAAGAAGGACATGGGAGCTTCCTTTAAAGGGGGTTTTTTGAGTTTCATTCTTATTTTATGAATTCCCTTAGTAAATATCTTTCGTGATAGATTAGATAGGTTTAGCATACTTGTTTAGGGTTTGGGGTTACCTAATATGCTAAATATGCCTTTTTCTAGTCTTACATTTGCCTTTTCCTACATGCAAGTCAAAAAAGGCATACACCTTGGAGAACCTTCCATCCATCCAAAATGTCTCCATACAATTCCTATCCATCCATGAATTCCACTCTGTTTCAAAGTAATTTGGATGCCAAGTATAAGTCTATACATCAAGAAATCCACATGCTATCAAGGATCAACATATCCAGTCTAATCGACATGTACAAAAGAAGAAAAAATTGATCCAAAATAAAAAAGAATTATCAAAAAGGCTACAAAGGCCCATTGAGAAAACAATAAAGTCAAAATCCATATGGGTTCCAAAATCTATTGTGCAAGCAATACATTCAAAGGACCCTCAAAATAATGAAAAATCAAAAAGTATGTGGATTCCCAAGAATCTCCTTGAAGCACTGAGTCCCAAAGAAAATTCCAAATTGGCATCCCAAATTGCTATCCCTCCATCTAAATGTCTTCCATCTTCCAAATCCATTTTGGGTCCTTGTGTCCCAAAATCCATATCCATTCCTTTATTAATCCCTCAAAATCCAAAATCTCATTTTCCTCTACCACTCCATCACCCCTCAAGGTGTGTGCCAATGTTGTTCTTGCATCCATTCCCTTCCACTTCAAAGAAAGATGGTGTACATTCCCTTCATTATCCAACACCTATTTTCCAACCTTTCATCCAACCTATCCAATCCCTTGCATAAATCTTGTCCCATCCTTATCTAATCACCCACGTCATATCCCTTTGTCATTACCCTACCAACATCTTTACACAATATCTTTCAAAAGCACATTTCAAAGAGCAAGGCACTTGATTCCTCTATCCATGTCACTTCATGCATCCATTTTTTTCCAAAGTGTCAAAAAATGTCAAAAAAAAAAAAAGAAAAAAAAAAAAGAAAAAGAAAAAATAAAATAAAATAAAGTTGCCTTGATAAAAACCTGGCAAATAGGCATCTTGGCAACACAATAAAAGAGTCAAGAGAAATAATTTCGTCCAATAGTGAAAACTTGGCAAACAGGCACTTTGGGCAAGTACCATAATGAAAACCTGGCAAACACGTGTCATGCGTAATTCTATGAACTTCTTGCAGTCTATACTTGGGGGCAGATTTCATTTGTGTTATCCTCCATTACTCTTGTCATTTCCCTCCATTAACCCCAGCATGTCCTCCATTATTCCTTTGTCCCTCCTATCCTTTATCCTATCAACACCCATATATCTCTTATCCCTTATTGATCTTGCTTATTATATCCATATCCTATCATTTTCCTATTCATATCATGTCATTATCCTATCCACGTCCTAACAATGTCCTATCAAATTCCCTATCTTGGTCTTGATGAAAATAAGGACGTTCAATGCAAAACATGTTTTCAAAGAAAAACCTCTTGACATGTCCATTTCCCATATTCTATCCACTGCAGTATCACATTACCTTATCATTATCTTAATCTAGTCCCTTCACTAGGGTGTTTTTTAGTGGCTAATATTGGCCAATTGGCTAATTTTCAAAATTTGAGAATCCAAATTTGGCTAATAATTCCAGATTTGTGGTAACCTAAATAGCCACATTTTTACAAAATTTTATTTTATAAATATTTAAATCACCAAATAATTTATTTTATTAAAAAGTTGAACTCAAAGATTCGCCACAATATTTTATACATGATTAGATTTGCTTCGCCTCAATTTTATAAGTTGTTGTAGAAATCTAAATTAATTCACCAATATTATGTCATAATTATTAGTTATTATAGGATTGTATAACTAATATTTAGTATTTTTTATTAATTTAAAATATAAGTTACGATCCTCATTATATTTTGTGAGGTAAAAATGTTCCTATTTGATTTATAATTCTTATGGGGTTTCAAATTTTATTTGGATTGTTAATCTCAATAGAAATCAATATTCTTGAAGAAAATTGAGGTCCCATTAGTATGTTTATCTGACACAATACAACTATAGTTATTACATTATATTTTAAATAAATAATAACAACTAAATATTATATAGTTTAGCCCTTCAACCCATCAAAGATTTCCACATTTAGCCCAATAATTTTCTATAAGAATTATTTTTTTAATTGAATTATTTTCCATGGTGAATAATATTTTATTTTTTATTTTTTGATATTCGCCAATATTTTCTACAAAAAGATTGTGATTAAAAAATAATTGCCAATAGGAATAATTTTTTTTTTTGAAAAAATGAGAGATTTGCCAATATAAATTAATATTTTTCTTCAAGAAAATGAAAGATTCACCAATATTTTTTATCTTTTTTGGGAGGGCGGTTTCTTAAAGTTTTCCCTACCCTTCACTTGGCACAAAAATTGTTATCCCATTTCTTGGATAGTCCTTGGCACCTACCAGATCCAATGAAACAACCCTTGGCCTTCGTCCATCTACCAGCCCATTTTCCCTTTGACAATGTCCCTGCCTTGCTAGATACTGGGGGAAATTCAAATCTTGCAACTTGTAAATATCTTAATGACTTGAAAAAATCCTAAAAATTCAAATAAGCAGCTCGAAATTCCAAAAAAATCAAATAATGTCCTGAAAATATCCTAAAAATCCAAATATGCAAAAATTCCAAAAAAATCAAACAATGTCCTTAAAAAACTTCTAAAAATTACATAATGCCCTAAAATTTTTGCTAAAAATTTAAATACGATCCTGAAAAAAGACCAAAAAAATTCAAATATTTCAAAAATCCTAAAAATTTAAAAAACATTTTTCAAAAATCTGCAATAAATTTGTACATACTTGTCTTCCTTTTGCGAATCGAACATCATGTTTTCTGACATCAGTGGCAGAATCATCAATCTATGCTTAACAAAATCATATGTGATCTGAATCATTGTGACTCAACATTCAATCTTTCAACCTTTTCTATCTATCAATTTGTCCAAGCTATCAATCAATTATCAAATTGATCAATTTGCAAATCTAAGCTATCAATCAATGAACATTTAATGCAAAAAAAAATATTAGAATGGTTGTTGGCTCACATTGTTTTAGTGAGTGTTTTATCTTTCATTTGATTTTTATCTTTTTGATTTGTCTTCTGCATTTTCATGATCTCATGAAATTTTGGGGCATGTCTACTACATGCTTTCAGGATGGAGAAGATCATCCTCTATCTGCATCGTGTTTGTTTATGCAAAAAGGATGACTTTCTCGCTCTGGCTTTTGCGCCACGTTGCATCCGCTTTTGAAATATCAAAATAAGATCTTATAACACAATTGCACTTTGAAAGACAACATCTTTCTACTAACATTTCTTCATCTATTTTCTGCTTTCTGCTAGCATTTCTTCAATCAATCATCTTTCTTTCCGAAAAATTTGTTCTCATATCAATTTCTGCCCAATTTTTCAAGGGGGCATCCTACCTCCATTTTGTCGATCCAATGGGGCATGATCTTCTATTTTTCTTTCAGACAATGCTCATAATCACATTGTCTCAAAGAGGGGTAAAATGTAGACACCTAAAAATGGTTCATTGCATATGCCCCTTTTTTAACATGTCTTCTATATTGTGTGTTTGATCTTTATCATTCACTAATATTGTGTCATTCTTCCATGTCATCAATTACTATAAATTCTACTCTCTCTATCAAATCGATCATTTTCCAAATCATTTCTGATCAACCCTAAATCGATCCCATTCGATTCTATTTGATCCTATTCGATCCTAAACTGATCCTATTCGATCCTAAACCATCCCAAACCTTCCTAAATCATTTCAAATCTATCCTATTCTATTCCTAATCATTTACAAAATTTTGTAGACACATTCTGACCACTCTAGAGCATTGTCCAAAATCATCGATGTCTAATCAACCCAATTTCAAACCAATCAATCAAACCCTATTTCAATTTGATCAATCTTATCATCATTTCAAGAGCATTTTCCAAGATCAACAATGCTTCATATCCCCTTTATTATCCATTGGATAACATTGTCAAAGATCATCAGTGTTATCGCTATCAATCTATCAATATCAATTCAATAGTGTTGTTCATTATTTTCAATACTATTTCTGATTATCATTTCAGGAACATTGTCAAATATCATCGATGTTTCCCCATTTCAATCTTGCAACGCCATCAAAGTTCATTGGCACTTTTCAATCATTTCCAATCATCATTATTCGAGCGCATTGTCAAAGCTCATAGATGCCTTGTGATTTCCTAAACTATTCCGGAACCCTTAGAATTAACCCTAATCTTTATTAACATTATCAAAATCATTTCAATTCGACATCAACACCTTCAATTTGACCTATTATTCACTAATTTCCCCCTTTGGATTAATAACCCATAGTTTATCCTAATTCGTAATTGAATAAATAAATAAACTTTATTTATTCCCTTTTCCCTAAGTCTCCAATAATTAATTAATTTTTATTAATTAATTAGCTAATTTCAATTTATGAGATTTTATAATTTCATAAATCTAATTTCAATTTGTGAGGAATAATTATTTATTAATTGAATTAATAACCTCCTAATCTCACCTAATTCCCATATCCCTTAATTGAGGATTCACATCTCTATTAAGGTGCTTCCTCAATATCCTCCAATATCTCCTCAATATCTTCTCATTTCATCTCCCCCATTTCATGCTTCCAAGCATCTCACCAACCAAAATCTGCATTTATGCAAGGATTTTGTGCAATCTCACCAAATTGTATCTCATTTTCTATGGAAATGGGTGCATTTCTATCATTCAAGGTTGAACCACAAGATTTTGACAAAACCTCAAGATCACTCATCTTCTAGTACTCTCATTAGCAAAGTTGGCTTTTGTGCAAAGTGTGTGTGCAAAGAGCAACATCAATCTCACTATGGAGAAGAAAGAAGGACATGGAAGCTTCCTTTGAAGGGGTTTTTTGAGTTTCATGCTTATTTTATGAATTCCCTAGCAAATAGCTTTCATGATAGATTAGATAGGTTTAGCATACTTCTTTAGGGTTTGTGGTTACCTAATATGCTAAATATGCCTTTTTCTAGTCTTACACTCAAATTTGTGCATGTAAACATAGAAGAAATCTCATGTCATCTCCTACTCAAGGAATCTGTGACAACATTCTCTTTTCCCTTGATGTAATGAAAATCAAAATCATATTCGCACAAGAACTCCGTCCATCTCCTTTTCCAAGCATTGAGGTTTGGCTGAGTGAATATATACTAAAGAATCTGATGGTTTGAATGAAGATCAAACAAATTTTCTAAGAGGAAATGTCTCCATCTCACTAAGGCATGCACCACTATTGCAAACTCAAGATCATGGGTAGGGTAGGTGAGCTCATGACTCTTTAATTTCCTAGATTCGTAGGCTATAGGTCTTCCACCCTACATAAGAAATACTCCTACACCATCCAAAGAAGCATCTGTGCATACAACAAAATCTATTGAAGGCTTCGGCTCAACAAGAATGGGTACACTGGTAAGTTCTCTCTTGAGATCCCAAAAAGATCTATCACACTTCTAAGTCAACTTAAACTTATTTACCTTTCGCTGAACAGAAGTGATGGGGTGTGCCACTTGAGAAAATCCCTCAACAAACTGTCTGTAATAACCGACTAGACCCATGAAACTTCTCACCTTAGTCACAGTGGTAGGTGCTATCCAATCCATAATAGCATCTATCTTTGATGGGTCTGATGAGATCCTGTCACCAAATATCAAATTCCCTAAATATTTGACCTCTGGTCTAAAAAATGCACACTTTGACAAGCTATCAAACAACTACTTATCCCTCAAAAATTGTAAGACTGTTCTTAGGTGCTCTTCATGTTCTCTTTCATCCTTAGAATATATTAATATATCATCAAACAATAATACAACAAACTTGTCAAGGAATGTACAAAATACTCCATTCATGAGACTCGTGAATAGAACCAGCGAATTTGTAAGACCGAATGGAACCAAAGTGAACTCATAGTGGCCATATCTAGTGCGAAATGCATTCTTGGGAACATCACTATCCACTATCCTCAAATAGTGATATCCTGACTTAAGATCTATCTTGGAGAACACTCAGGCACCCTGTAGATGATCAAACTGATCATTAATCCTAGGAAGTCTATACCGATTCTTGATGGTTACTTTATTCAACTGATGGTAATCCATGCACAACCTAAGAGATCCATCTTTCTTCTTTATGAATATCACTGGTGCATCCCAAGGAGAAAAATGAAGACAAATGTGTCCTTTCTCTAACAGTTCCTCACGTTGTATCTTGAGATCATTAAGCTCATTAGTGGTCATCCTATAAGATTCTCTAGAAATAGGCTCTTCTCTGGTACTAGATCTATGTGAAAGTCAACTTCCCTACGAGGAGGCATACCAGGTATCTCTAATCAAAACATATCTGAAAACTCTTGAAGAATAGGATGGTCTTAGTGAGGGCTCTTTCTCTGTCTCATCATCTTTATCGCTGATGGTGATAGCATATAACTGACATCCCTTCCACATACATTTCTTAAGCTACATAGAGGATATCACACAGAGGGATATAGGTCTCTGAACTCTTGAGATCACTGTAGAAATTCCATCATCAGCCAAGAATTCTATCATGTTATGACAACAATCTAACTTGGCCTTATGGGAATATAGCCAATCCATTCCAAGTACTAGACCGTAGGATCAAAGAGGAGTAGCTCTGAGGTTTTCTATGGTGGTTATGCCACCAATTTGAATTGAACAATCCCAAACCTTAGAGGTAACATATACTCTAGATCCTAAAGCTAATTCTACTTCCCATCTAATATCTTTCCTAGCTTCCACTAGCCTGCAACGCTCCACTATCGATGTAGAAAAAAAATAGTCACTAGATCCAGTATCAAATAATATAGAAACACTAATACCTTTCTTTATACCTGAGGCCTCAATGACTTTGGCCTGATGCTCTACTTTGAGGCTATCAATCGCTGCAAATACTTTGTGGGACTTGCCCTTATCCCCAACTATAGGTTCTATCATCGTTGCTCGCTGACTACCTCATTGAGAATATTCTCTAGCAATGTGTCCCATGGAACCACAAGTGTAACAAGGTCCACATACCCAAATCTATATGCCTTGAGGATCTCCTGTCATAGTGGACCCATTGTAACCACCTCTAGAGGACTCTTGAGTCCATGCTAGAGGTGTATAGGGTGCCTGAGATTTATATTTTCTCTGAGAGCCCTAAGTCTTCCACTCCTTGGGCTTAGAGCTTGACTGTCTCTCTGCAAATCTAGGAGGGGGACTCCTAGTCCATTCTCTAGTTAAGGGCCTATGTCCTTCTAACCCTTGACACACATTTTTCTGTAAAAATGGAGGCATTCAATCCAAAATAATATTGACAAGATTATGCATCACTAGTATTATATCTGCATTAGGATTCAGAGGTGGTTTGGGAGAAGGATTTTAATTTCCTCCAAAAACCTCTACCTCTGGCCAAACCACCTCACGAAGTGAGGGGGTATGTCTATGGCCTCATCCATGTTTACGGGTTTTTCATGTGGTAGAAGATATCCTTCACAAGCATTTGAAATAGTTTAGTTATTGCGTAGTGGGTTTTAGGTTCCCAGCGTTGAAACTACGCTCTAATACCAAAATGTTATGCCCAAAAGTTGGGCAAAACACACCTATGATTTTTTTCGTAAAATAATATTATTATCTATGTTTGAACATGCACAAGTCTCTATGTTAACTACTAGTTACATTTATAGTTACAATTTTAGAACCCTATACAAGTTCAAGGGCATCAAGATCAAAGGACTTGGTTAACATCCCTCTAAAAAATTAAGTCACTAATAGTTCACCTAAGGGCATAGTCCTAGAAAGCGACTAAGTTGATTCAGTTTAAACCCTCAAGTGATCATGTTGCATTTGAACCTATACTCAATATCCTTTTTTATTATGATCAATGTTAGGATAATAAAAGAAATAAATCTTAATTTAATAAATGACACTATTACTTTAATTAATGATTTTTAAATGATGCATTAATATAATGTATTTCTAAAGGGTGATCTTATTAAACAAACCAATTAATTTCAATAGATTTATATGTTAAATTAATTTCACCCTATTCAAAGGATAACCCCAAGGAATTAATATTTAACTATAGATTAAACTTTAAATACTAATACATTCATTACCCTATATCAAATTTTACATTCTAATTTAAATCCTTCTAAATTAATACAAAAATCTCAAATCTAGCAATGAGTAAATGCTAATATATATAAGTTTAATAATGTCTTAATAAAACAATTAATTTATTTCTAACAAATGAACTTTAATATTTAATCTATAATTAAACCCTTTTAAGTTCATACTTAAAGGAATTTAAAATAGCTAATCCCATTTTATATATATATATA
>MU225465.1:3120668-3173657 GCA_018584345.1 Thuja plicata
GATAGTGTTCCTTGAGGGAAGGGGGATTGTGAAAGACTTGTTATCATTGTATTGTATATTTCCAATATGTTTGGATGCAGGGTAGACTAGGAGAATGAAGGATCACTCACTGATTGCATGATAACCCGATTTTGAAGGGTCACTGGTTGAGGGGATAGTCAAGGTCCGGATGATTGGGCCATTGGAGGACCCTAGTTCTTTATATTAATTTCTATTCAAATTAGATGCATGGATTTCTTGTGAATTATCAGCTACTATGTACCCTGCAACTGGATCCATAAATCTACATATACTTCTCTAGGGTTGTAAGCCACTTAGGGATCAAAATAGAGAAACTAAATAAAAATTGTTCTTTGTCCTATTTCCTTTTAACAAAGTCTCAACTATCAATGATACAATACATTTAATTCCCTAAGCTATCAATACAAATGGCACCTAGCTAGAAGCTCATGGGCTGTCCATTTGATAACCACAGTCAACATTTCAAAAAAATGGATATCCTTGAGCAAAAGCACCAATAACATCAAATAATGGAGTTAAAGCACGGGCCAGGGCATGACACCAGAAGAATGTGGTCATTTTAGTGACATCAATATACAATGGCATCATTAAACACATATGCTAGTAATATCAACAAATGTGAATCCAAACTTTTGAATACAATGAATCGATATCCTTGAGCACAAGCACCAATAACATCAAATAATAGAGATAAAGCACTTGCTAGGGCATGACACCAGTAGAATGCAGTCATTTCAAAGAGAAAATCCCTCAACAATAAAATGAAATGCATTCGAATATGATGCCAGAGGCTCGAAAGATGAATAAATCACATACCTTCTCCCACGCTCAGCTATTTCTCCTTTTCTCCCGCTCTCCAATTGAAATGAAAATGATGAGGCTGTTTCACTTTTTTATTTAATGTATACCCTGAATCTATCAGTGTTCCGATGGTCAATTAAACACCCATCAGAATATCGACATCATCGGGGCCTATTACAAAAAAAAACACCAAATTCATAAGAAAAAGCTACCCGTCAGAAACTTCTGTCAAAATTTGGCCCCAAATGTAGTAGTGGATCTCTAACAACTGTAGGAGTGATCCAAATCTCTTGATAGAGTAGACTTAATAGTCTTTCATAAATCCTCTCACAAGGTGGCATTTCTACATTGAAGTGTTTGAAGACCTCTAACAAGGCCACTCCTAATAGGGTGATTAAATCCTCTAATGGGGTCACACCTAACAGTGTGTTTAGTAACCTTTAACAAGGTTGGCTCCTAACATGGCTCACTTCAAAAGAGTGAAAATAGTAACTAGTTGCAATTTTTGGTTTTCCCTAATTGGGTTTCCACATTAAATCTTGGTTTCATCTGTGTACCTGTTATTTTATTTATGCTTTATGTTTCTTCACTTTAATCACATTTAATATCTTAAATATTTCTTTATTTTTTATTTTAAAAAGCAGCCAGAACTGGGGGCTGACCCGAACAAAAAAAAACCAGCACGAGGAGTGCTGATAACCAGCAAAGCACACATAGCAAACCCTCAACCTATGCCAATTTTAAAAATAAAAAACCAAGAAAGAAAATCAACAGACCCCATCTCCAACACAAAGTTGGTAACCAACCTGGAAGTCCTAATAGGCCCCAACCTCACCATGAGGTTGGTAACCAGCCTGTGGTAGTAATTAAGAGTAAAGTTTGCACTAACATTAATAAATAGCAGATTATTAATAAACAATAATAAACTATCAACCAGTAAACTATCATAATTAACAGTAATAAGCATCCTGAAAGTCCTAACAGGCCCCAACCTCACCATGAGGTTGGTAACCAGCCTGTGGTAGTAGTTAATAGTAGAGTTTGCATTAACATTAATAACTAGCATATTACAAAAAACTAGAGATTAATCGAAGATCTAACAGGCCCACATTGCCCAACCGAAAAGTCCAGACAAAAAAGTTAACCATAAACAGAGGAAAAGGAAGCTACTTGGGGTTACCTTCCCTGCCTTTCAATAGGAGCTTAAGCCATTCATCTCCGAGGAACTGGTACAATTCTTCTTCATTTCATTCACCTCCCGGGTTTGTTTTCTCCATATGAAGGAGTTGGAGCGTAGTGGCAGCCTCATGCATGAATTTCATAGCAAAGTCCACAATCCTGTTAAAGCTTTCCCTGAGATTTTTAATTTCCACCCTCATTTCCATTAGCTTCACCTTAGGGTCAGACTCCTGAGGACCAACAGTAACAATGGGGGTGTCACTCATAGCATCAGGCATTTTCTCCTCTATTTTTTTAGCGTCCTCTAGGTTAATATTTATAACCACCTGAGGGCTAGGGGACTATGAAGTTAGGAGAGGAGAGTCCACTTTCGTCTCTTCGAGGAGTTTTTTCTTTGAGAGGTCAAATGCGGGGAGACCAAAACTGGCAGAGACTTGAGAGTCGTGGCTTTTCACAGACCCATCCACAGTAGGGCTTTGCTTCTTTTTTATCTTTCTTTCTCCTCGACCTTAACTTTCTTCCCCACTTTAAATTTCCCCCTAGTGGCCTGCTTGATATCTTCTTCCTCCTCTGAATCTTCCTCCTCTTCATCCTCTTCAGTGCACCTCTTTCTCACAGCTTTTTTCTTGTATCTAGTTTTGGTAGAGATTTTGTTAGACCTTCATCTACTATCATTCTCCTCCTCTCCTTCATAATCAATGGTGATTTGGTCACCATCGGCCAAACTCAGCTTTTTCTTCTTGGAACTAGAGGTTTTGGAAGAAGTTGTAGGGTTAGAGAGGGTCACTTGAAGCTCATTAGGGTTCTTAGGATACTGCATAAAGTTGTGGAGAGAAATAGTCCTAGGCCGGTAGAGGGATAAATGGAAATTGTAAAGGCATAGCATTAAGCCATGGTGTAGAATACAATAATTCTACCTAGATTTCATCTTATCTCTGACTTCCAAAATAGAAGCTTCCATCGAATGGAGCAGAAAAAATGGAAAGGAGATGGAATCATTGTACCTGAAGTGGTTGAGGAGAGGGAAATGTTAGTTGTAACAGGTGCTGAAGCGGCCTTCCAGAGTGATGTACTTCATCAAAACAAGGCACATATCATTCCATGGGTTGGGCAGAGTCATTCTATTGAATCCTTAGCTAAAACATTCAGGAATCTCCATTTTTTTGAAGAATCTTTTCATATGGGTGTCATCTCAGCTTTTGGTGATCTTCTTCCATTTTTTCCCCTCTATGGAGAGACCTGTGGGTTGCGCGATAACCTCCTCATTAATCTCAAAGGTTATGTCATTTATTGTTACTTTGCACTCATCCCAAGTTTTTACCAACTGCAAAGAGACCAGTTCATCACTGCCACCCATAGCCTTCATTAATGGGAAGAAACCGCCCTCCTTAAGGTAGTTGAGAATGCACAGATTTTTGATTAATTCATCCTCGATCCTAGAGGGTTCCACCCACACCATATCTCCACCCATCTTCGAGCTGTATTCAGGCAAGTCTTCCTCCTTGGTCTCAACCGACATCCCACCTTTCCTTCCTCTTTTCAGCACAACCCTCACCAAAGCAGAGCTATTAAACCAACAAATGTAGCACTTTTGCCTCCAGACAAAAAACCAGGTGGTTTTAATGTCTGCCTTCTCATAAAGTTTACCTGTACTATTCACGTGGTTGGCCAATATAAGTGAATAAGCTTTGCATATCAAGAAATGATATCACCATAAACACTTGATGTTGCAATTAATCACATCAGTCATATCATTCTTTCCCTTGCGCGTGTTATGCTCCACGTCTTCTTTTAATTTGAAAAAGCTTGTACTCTTCCTAAAAATGGCATTGATAGCCTATCTTTCAAGCTGGAAATAATAAATATGACCAAATCTTGTATCTCTTATCAAATTTGAAATGACACAGCACCTCGTGAATTTGCCCGCTGTCTTTCTCAACCAATCACCATCTGCCTCATTAGACTTCATTTAATTTCTTTCTTTTTCCACAAGCCGAATGACATGCTTGGGTAGAGAGTTTAAGTTTCTCCAACATCTTAAGTCATTCACCGTAAGACCCATGGTCACCAGCATGTATACCACCACATTACCTTCATGGTAAATGTGCTGAAGGTTGAATTCATCGAACCTGGGGAGCAGCAAACAGATGTCTTGTAGTACATTTGCCAAAATCCAGCCAATAGTAGAGTTCCCTTTAACTAGCTCAATTATAATTTTAGAATCACCTTCTATGCTTAATCTTTTAATCCCAATATCAGACGCCACCTTAGGACCCCATAGGAGGGCAAACATCTCAGCCAAATTATTAGACCCCTTCCCCAGGTGGACCGCATAGGCCAGGATCAGGTGACCTAGTAACAATAGAATATATTTTATTAACCGAGCAGAGTGATAAGTTTGATTAAGACATCTAAGGGACTTGGATTTGGTTTTGTGGCAACAGATTCACCCCTCCCCTCTCAGTTACTCAACTCAATTCCAACAATTAGAATTAAATCTTTTGGTTCTTTCAAGGAAGGTTTCAAGGCCTAAGCTAAAGATCAAAGATGTCTTACAGAAGGGAGATCCCCAAGCTTAACAAAGACAACTTTCCTTCATTACAAGAGTTGATAAGGAAACATATACCTACTATTGGAGATACTGATTTGCAATTCTTGGACCACAAGAATGTGGAACCACCTAGACCTATGTCTGTGGATTAGATGGTGGACATGAAGAATCATAACATAATGATGATTGATATAAATTCTTCACTCATCTATTCAGAATTTGATGAAGTCAAGGACTTCCCTACTACCTATGATATGTGGAAGAAACTGTATGAAATCCATGGAGGAGATGACAATGTAAAAAGAGACAAAGTAGAGAGTCTCAGTGGTCATTTTGATCAGATGAAAATGAAAGAAGGAGAAGACATTACAAAATAAAGTGAAAGAATCAAGAAAAATGTCAGTGTCATTAGATCTGTTGGTGGAAAGATTGAAGAAAAAATAGTGGTTAGTAAGGTATTGAGAACTTGACACAAGGGTGGATGGAAAGAGGGGAGAAGGGCTTCTCCCAACTACCAAACCAACTTGCAGAGACAATGTGGAAGCAACAACAACACAGTGAGAGAAGAAATAATAGAGATCCTTTTCATTAATTAATCACTCACTACGTGTTGAGTTGTTAGGCCTTCCCACTTCGGGCCATATAGATTCAATGAATTACAAATTGAAATTGATACCTAAGACACAAGAAATGGTGATTGGACCTCAACCATACCAACCAATGAATTCATCAGCACAACCTTTGTTACAACTAGTACAAACTGAGTTGCAGCATGTGCAACCCAAGCTGCTAACAATTGCAACTGAGCTACAGACAGAGGAAACTGAGTCACAGACAAAGGAAACCAAGTCTTAGACAAAGGAAAATGAGTCTCACTTAGAAGAGAAAAACAAAATGTTTGAGCATGGTAAACCAAGTGAAGCAAGTGCATAATCAAACAAGAAGGAACCTATACTTGCCAAATGTTTCAAAAGGAATCATGCACCAGAGAAAATAATTGGAGATCAAACAAAAGGTATAATGACAAGGAAAAAACTTAAAGGTACATGCTTTCTTAGTGAAATTGAACCTAGATCCATTAAATATGCTTTGAATGATGAAAGCCGGATAGAAGCCATGAATGAAGAGATTGAGCAGATAGAAAAGAACAAGACCTAGAATTTTGTGCCTAGACCAAAAGACAAGAATGTGATTGGTACTAAGTGGGTTTTTAGAAACAAGTTAAATGAAAAAGGTGAAGTTTCTAGAAACAAGGAAAGATTAGTGTGTAAAGGATATGCACAAGAAGAGGGTATTGATTATGGAGAAAAAATTTCTCCTGTTGCAAGACTTTAAGGAGTCAGAACTATTATGGCATATGCAGCACATAATATATTCAACGTATACCAAATGGATGTAAAATGTGCATTCTTGAATTGAATTCTGGAAGAGGAAGTTTATATAGAGAAACTTGAAGGTTTTGTTGATCCCAACAAAAAAGAATATGGTTTGAAAATTGCACAAAGCTGTGTATGGACTGAAGCAAGCTTCTAGATCTTGGTATGAAAGACTACATGGTTGCCTAGTAAGTATTGGATTTTAGATAACTAATGATAATAGTATCTTGTACATCAAAGAAGGACCTCAGAACAAGATACTATTAGCAAAGATATTTGTTGATGATATACTATTCACTGGACATGATGATTTATGCAAAGCATTATATGAAGCAATGTGTAAGGAATTTGAGATGTCTATGTTTTGAGAAATCAAATTCTTTGTTGTTTTACAAGTTCATCAGATGAAGGATGGTATCTACATTACTCAGTCTAAATACATCAAAGAGATACTGAATAAATTTGGAATGGAATATTCTAGACCAGTTGGGGCACCTATGTCTACTGGACATAAGTTGTCTAAGGATGATGATTCAAAGGAGGTAAATCAGACTACCTACATAGCCATGATTTGTAAACTTCAATATGTTGTTCACACTAAGCCTGATATTGCATTAGCAGTTGGTATTGTTGCAAGGTTTTCAGCTAATCCTAGAGAGAATCATTTGATATCTATCAAAAGGATTCTGAGATATCTTAAGGGCACTGAAGATTATGGATTATGGTATAAGAAAGGAGGAAACATTGATTTGAAGACTTTTACTGATGTTAATTGGGTAGGAAGTGTTGATGACAGAAAGAGAACCAGTGGGGGAGTGTTCTTTATTGGAAAGAGGTTAGTCTCTTGGACTAGCAAGAAACATAATTGCATTTATCAGTCTATAGGAGAGGGAGAGTATGTTGCTGTAGCAGTGAATTGTTAAAATATCATATGGTTCAAATAGTTGTTGTCAGCTATGAAGGAGGAAATCAAATCACCAATTATTATATACTATCACAACACTAGTGCTTGTTAAAATTTCAAATAAACCTTTGATGCATACTAAGACTAAGAATATTGCAATAAAGTGTAATTTCTTGAGAGAATTGGTTCAGGACAAGGAAGTAAGGTTGGAATATGTGAATAAAAAAGAAAAAATTGCAGACATATTTACAAAAACATTACCTAAGGATGCATTCTTATATCTTAGAGGAAAGCTATGGTCGATTTCCCTAACTGAGGCTCACTAAAGCACAAATTAGTGATGCATCAACCGAGCTACAGTGAAGATCTAACAAGTTGATGCAAATTGTTAGAGCTTATTGCATATGAATCATTATATCAGGTACATTACAACTTCATTGGATGGAGTCTTTGGCATTAGATGTCAAAAAGGGAGAGATTATTGATGTCATTGCCAAAGAAATCAGTATATCAGAGGGAGAAATTTTATCATAAATAGAGATTGATGTAAGAGGTATAAATTTGTATATCAGTGACTGTGAAGATAGAGGGATTTTTCTGGGTGAGAATAAGAATGAATCTATGGACATTAAAAATTTTATTCTTGTTTCTGTTGCTCTAAAATTCTTTGTATAATGACATGTTGTGTTACCATCAATTACAAAGAGGGAGATTGTTAAAGACAATTATTCAATTGTGTATTGTTATTGATGTTACACAAATGTATTGAAGCTAGAAAAATGTCTAAACCTAACTGATCACAATCAGTGCATGCTGAGCTCTCTCGGGCATTGAAGAAGACTCTAGTACCAGCCAAGTGATTTGCTAGTGTAGGAGCACACCTAGTTCAACCCCTTAGTTTTCTTTCTATTTGAGTTTGGAATTTAATGACTCTATCCAAGTCAAGAGAGTTTGTGTGGACCTTAGAAGGTCATTATATCTTTGTTTTCCTGAGATGGATATGACTAGGTCAATGCATGACTAGATTGTTGCTTAAGAGTTGTCTTGTGTGTTCTCTTGCCAATGTTGCAGAGATGAGTCCTCGAGTGGAAAGGGGACTTGAATATCTTAGGATATTTTTTAAATGACTTTAAGGATGGTCATATGTAATATGTAAACATTTGGAGAACAAACCTCAAAGGTTGGAGTGATATAATTGAATTTGTCATTTTCTTGCCAAAGTTGTCAACTTGGCCAAAAAGTGCTAAAATGGGAAAAGATGGAAGAATGATGGATGAGAAGCCAAATAATACTTATAAATAATTAATATTCCTTAATAAATGCCCCAAAATGATCCCAAGTCCTACTTGGTAGGAAAAATCCAAAAGGCAAAAAAATAAAAAAAATAAAAATTTGCCATGACAACTTTTGAAAATTGCATGACAATTTTCAAGAATGTATTGCAGACCGTGTTGGGTGAGGATATGATGAATGTAATGACTCAATACATGAAGTAAGGTTACTTAGGAAGTGGTAAACCTATTCAAACCCATGATCAATCACTTGTAATAGGGGGAAGAAGATTGAATGAACAAGTTTTTAATGGTGTATTGACAAACACTCACGGTTTTTTATGTTTTTATTTGCATGCATGTGAAAATGGAAGGAAGGTCTCATTTTTATGATTTATCCTTATTATTATTATTAAAATAATTCTTTTCTCTTCACACCATGGATGGATATGAGGTCATTCTAACCATGTTTTGAAGGATTTCCTTATTGGTTATTGTAATTGCCACAGTTTTTTAGAGTCACTGTTTTATGCATGCATGAAGGGTGTAATGAACTAGAATCTATGTTTTAGTGATCTCTTCATATTTTTAATGATCTTACAAGTCTTTTTCATTTAGGTTACAAGTTTGGAGGAGGTCATTTTCTTATGTTTTGAAGATATTTTGTGTTATGTTAATCTGTTGTCCCAATTTGATAGTTCTCTTGTTGTTTTTGGTTGCATGTAAGGGTTAATGGATTAGAGTTCAAGATCTAACCTTGGAATCTTATTGAGAATTCATATGTAGACATTTTTAATTTACAAATAAAGTTAGGAAGAAGTCATTTTTTTCAGTTTTAAAAATCATTTGTGTTTAGGCAGTCTTTTGCCAATGTTTGAGCATTTCATGAAGATGTGTTTGCCACTCCCTTTCCCACCATAGAAACTTTATGGGTTTTTGGATTTTTGGAGTTGGATTGATGTATGATATGTTTTAAGGAGGAGGGGCCATAGAAACAAGTTTTATTATTTTTACAATGTTGCCCTAGGTGAGTTGATAGCACCCGGCTAGGCAACATCAGTGCTTGTGAGCAAGATACAGTGGGTTGAATGCATTGAAGAAATCCAAGTTTGGATTCAATTAGAGGGATGTGTGAAGAGACAAAATCTAGAAGGAGGAGTTCCCAAGTTAGGATTTGGTATGGTTTTTAAGAGACCCTAGAAGGGACTGTCTAAATCAAATTGAAACCCTCAATTTTAGGCCAAAAGTGACTTTCCAGAGTACAGACAGTTTGAAGAAGAGTTGAAACCTTAAAAATCTTGGAGATCTCCCAAATGAGTACTTAGATATAAAAAAATTTTATCACCTTTTTAAAGAGATTTTTGATCTAGAAGGTGAAAACCTCATTTGGAGGGATAATTCTAGTAGCCCTACTTGGTGCAAAGTGGATAGTTTTGTAAGATTGGGTCACTAAAATAATTTGGATTGGAGTCAGAAGGTTGAATGGGATAAAAAAAAAAAAAAACACATCCCTCATTCCTCATGAAGCAAGAAAGACCCATGTTGGGTGGAAATGCAATTTTGACAATAAGCTAGAGCCCATGATTTGGCAAGAAGATTCACTGGTGTAACAAGGTAGGGCAGTTGGAAGATAGGATTATGATCCTATACATGGTAGGGTATCCAAGTGAAACCTAATAGGCTAGGAGAAAGCCTAAGAAATTCCTTATAGCCAGTAAGGAAACCATTGTAACCCTATCCCTGGTTACATCAAATTGGTATCAGAGCCTAAATTGATTGGGCTTGTGTAGATGTTTCAGCCAAAAGTATCAGTAGGTGGAAACAAGATGATCACCAATGCAGAGCTTACAAAGGAAGTAAACGAGTAGAAGAAGGAAATAAAGGATCAAATGGAAAGTAGTAGACTCCTTGAAGAAACCCTAGATGCGATGAAGGAAAAACTTCAAGAAGTTTCATATGCAACTAAAACCAGAGATGGAGATGAAGTTAGTAGCAGAAAAGGGAAAAATAAAGTTGATGAAGAAGACATGATAGCTAAACTAGACCCTCCAATGAATGAGGAGCAATTCCTAAAATCTCTCAAATCCCTAGGAGGAAAAATCCTTGAAGGAATTCCTTTTTTTAATGGAAAAATGGACAGTGAACTAGTTATGGAATGGATAGAAGGCATTGAGAATCACTTTGAATGTGAGGGCATAACTGAAGCACAAAAGGTAAAAGTTGCAAAGTCAAGGTTAAGAGGTTCAACATTAACATGGTGGAAGTACCTCCCAAAAGAGAGGGAGAAGATGGGTAAGAATCCAATTTAAAATTGGAAAGCCATGTTAAACAAGGTTAAAAAACAATACCTACCTGAGGATTATGAAATCCAGTTGCATAAGAAGAGGCAAAATCTGAAGCAAAAAGATTTGGATGTGGCTACATACACTGAAGAATTCCTAAAGTTGTGCTTGACATCAAGATTCCAAGAGAATGAGACTATCAAGGTGGATAGATATCTTTGAGGCCTAAAATTGAATATCCAAGAGGAAATTAGTTTGTGGAGTCCTACAATAGTTTATAAGTATTTTCAACTTGCATTGAAGGTAGAAAAGAAGAACAAAAAGAGATCAAAAACAAACTTCCAAGGAAGAGGTAGAGGTAGAGAAGGAAGAGGACAAAGAGGCTATGGTGGAAGAGGATTAGATTCAAGGCAAAAAGTTGAAAACAAGCCAGCAGAAAACCAAGAAGGAATCTCAAGTAGAGGTGGTTTTAGCAGAGGTAGAGGCTCTAACACTAGTTGGAGAGGAATGAGTAGTAGAAACCAAGGAAGAGGAGCATCCTACTTTGCCACCATGAAATGCTACCATTGTAACCAACTTAGGCATCCTGCATATAGGTGTCCTTTAAAGGGTTCTACTTCTCAAGCAAGTGTGAAAAGAGTTAACTATGTACAAGAAGAGTCAAGTTGCAGTAGCAAGCCATCTGTGGTTCCCTTAGAATCAGAGGAAGGTGAGAACCTCATGATAAAGAGGATATTGATCAGAGAGCCAAGAAAAGAAGAACCAAGCCAAAGAAGAGAACACTTTAGAGTGAAGTGCAAGATCATAGGAAAGGTGTGTAGAGTCATCATTGACTCGGGCTCAACTGATAACATCATTAGTGAAGAAGTAACCACCAAGCTAAATTTGAAGAGGATTCAAATGACAACCCATACAATTTTACATGGCTCAACAAAGGACAACATGTGTCTATAGGAGAACAAGCATGGGTAGAGTTGACCATTGGAAAGTATAAGGATAGAGTTTTATGTGACATTTTTCCCATGGATGCATGCCACCTTCTACTTGGAAGGCCATGAAAATTTGATAGGCAAGCCATGCATGATGGAACCAAGAATACATACTCATTCAAGAAAGATGGAGTGACTTTCAAAATTCAATCCCTAGTAGAAGAAGGAGAGGTGAAAACATAAAGTCCAAGTTTTCTCATGGTTGATGAGAAAGAGTTCTTGAAGACCCTAGGAGAAGGAGGAGAAGTTGGGTTTGCATTAGTGGTAAAGCCAAAGGGTGAAGCTTCTGTCAAGAAATTAGAGATACTAAGTGAAGTGTAAGAAATGCTTGAAGAGTATAGAGACATTGTGAATGAATGTCAGCCCACTCCCCTACCTCCTAAGACACTTGTTAGCCACAATATTGACTTCATTCTAGAAGCTACCTTATGCAAAAAAGCTTCCTATAAGATGACCCCTCAACAAAATGAGGAAATAGCCAAACAAATCCAAGAGCTATTAGACTAAGGCCTAATTAGAAAGAGCATAAGCCCATGTGTAGTCCCTACTATTTTAGCACCCAATAAAGGAGGAGCTTGGAGACTTTGTACTGATTCTAGAGCCATTAATATAATCACCATTTGGTATAGGTTCCCAAAACATATAATAGAAGACCTAATGGAATGTTTAGGGGAGGAAAAGTACTTCAGCAAGATTGACCTTAAGAGTAGCTACCGCCAAATCAGGATAAATGAAGGAGATGAATGGAAGACAACCTTCAAAACTACAAAAGGTTTGTATGAATGGCTTGTAATGCCATTTGGATTATCTAATTCTCCCTAAAATTTTATGAGGCTTATGAAGGAGGTATTGGAAGAATGCATTGGTAAGTTTGTTGTTGTCTACCTAGATGACATTTTAGTTTTCAAAAAAACTAAGGAGGAGCATATTAAGCATTTAAAAATTGTTTTCAAGAAATTGTATGATGAAAAAATAATGATCAATTTGGAGAAGTGTGACTTCGTGAAGCAGGAGCCTGTATATCTCAGTTTTATTTTGTCTTAGGGTGACCTCAAAATGGACCAAGAAAAGGTGGATGCCCTTCTAAGTTGGCCTACTCCCAAGGCTGCATTTGAGGTGAGAAGTTTTGATGGTTTAGCTTAGTATTACATAAATTTTATTAGACATTTCAGTGGGATTTGTGCACCTATGTTAGACACCATTAGAGGTGGGCTGAAGACAAAGTTTCAATGGACACCACAAGCTGAGAAAGGGTTTGAAACACTCAAGGAGAAGATAGCAGAGTTGCCTCCTCTAGTTCTTCCAAGCTTTGATAAGGTTTTTATAGTTGAATGTGATGCAAGTAATGTGGCCATTCTGGGTGTCATAAGCCAAGAAGGAAGACCAGTAGCTTTCCATAGTGAGATGCTAAATGATGCAAAGAGTTGTATGCTCTAGACCAAGCACTCAAGAAGTGGGGGAACTACTTGCTTCCAAAGGAGTTCATAGTATATACTGATAATCAAGCTCTCATCTTCCTTAACTCTCAAGACAAACTCAGCAGCAAACACATGAAGTGGGTGGAGTACCTACAAGCCTACACTTCCAATATCAAGAATAAAAAGGGAGTACAAAATAAGGTTTCTGATGCATTGAGTAGAAGGCTACTCATAGTCCAAGAAGTTTAGATAAAAAGCATAGGTATTGATGGCTTCAAAGACCTATGTGCTGAAGATGAAGATTTTTCCCAAATCTAAAAGGTATGCAAGGAGTTTAAGAACAACTTTCATGGTGATTTTTCTAAATATACTTTGTAGAATGATTTATTGTTTAAAGGAGGTCAGCTTTGTGTTCCTAGAGGGTCTATGAGGGAAAATTTGATTCAAGAAAAACATAATGGGGCACTTAGTGGTCATTTTGGAGTTAACAAAACTCAAGAGCTAGTCACTAGGTTATATTTTTGGCCTAGAATGAATAGAGATATTAGAAAATATGTTGAGAGTTATGTAGTACGCCAAAAAAAAAAGGGCACATCTTCTAGTGTAGGTCTTTATCAACCACTTCCAATCCCAACGAGACCATGGGAATGCATAAGCATGGATTTTGTAGTTGGTTTGTCAAGAATAAGGCAAGGATATGATAGTATTTATGTTGTTGTGGACAGATTATATTTAGCAAGATGACACATTTTATACCTTGCACAAATATTCATGATGCTTGTAACATTGCTCAATTGTTTTTCAGTGAAGAGGTGAGGATCCATGGACTCCCACTTAGTATTGTTTCAGACAGGGACACCAAATTCATGAGCTATTTTTGGAATACCTTATGGAAAAAGCTTGGTACTAACTTATCTTTTGAATCTTCCTATCATCCACAGACAGATGGCCAAATAGAGGTGGTCAATAGGAGCCTTGGTAAATTTCTAAGATGCCTCACAAAGGATTATGGTCAAGCATGGGACCAACTCATTGGACAAGATGAATATGCATATAATGATATAGTGAACAGATCAACTGGTAAGAATCCTTTTGAAATAGTTTATGGCTTTCACCCAAGATGGATTTTTGAACTTAGAGAATTGAAGGATGGAATGGATGATAGTGGATATGTTGAGGAATTTTCTCATTCCATCAGAGAAGTCCATGAAAGTGTGAGAAATAACTTGACGGAAAATGTTGAAAAGGTGAAGAAAAAGGTGGATGCAACAAAGAGGGATGTTCAGTTTCAGATTGGAGACTTTGTGATGGTACACTTGAACAAAAATAGGCTGAAAAAATGTGTCCCTCACAAGCTATAGATGAAGAGGTTCGTTCCATGCAAGATACTTGCAAAACATGGCAACAATGCTTACAATGTGGAGATTCCTGAAGACATTGGGTTGTCACTAGTTTTTAACATTGCATATTTGGTAGTATACAAAGGACCCATTCAAGATGCTGATAAAAAGCTTCAAGAGGTAATACAAGAGGTAAAATATCTAAACTTCACCCCTACTCCATCTATGACAACTCAAAAGATACTAGACTCAAGGGTCTACAAGAAGACCAGGAACAAAGACTATATGGAGCACCTTGTCAAATGACATGAAAAAGAAGATGTTGATGCTACTTGGATTATAGAAACAAAGTTCAAAATATTGGGCATTCATTCAAACATTCTCAATCCAAGGATGGATTAACCTTTCTTTTGTTTGGGGGAGTATGGTGTAGGAGCACACCTAGCTCAACCCCTTAGTTTTCTTGCTATTTGATTTTGGAATGTACTAACTCTAGCCAGTTCAAGAGAGTTTGTGTGGACCTTAGAAGGTCATTTTTTCTTTGTTTCCCTAAGATGGATATGACTAGGTCAATCCACGACTAGATAGTTGCTTAGGAGTTGTCTTTTGTGTTCTCTTGCCAATGTTGCAGAGATGAGACCTAGACTGGAAAGGGGACTTGAATAGATTAGGCTATATTTTAAATGAATTTGAGGATGTTTATATGATATATTTAAACATTTGGTGAACAAACCTCAAAGGTTGGAGTGATATAACTGAATTTGTCATTTTCTTGCCAAAGTTGTCAACTGGGCCAAAAAGTGCTAAAATGGGAAAAGATGGAAGAATGATAGCCGAGAAGCCAAATAATGATTAGAAATAATTAATATTCCTTAAGAAACACTCCAAAAATATCCCAAGTCCTACTTGGTAGGAAAAAGAAAAAAGGCAAAAAAAAAAAAACAAGTTGGCATGACAACTTTTGAAAATTGCATGACAATTTTGAAGAATGTATTGCAGACTGAGTTGGGTGAGGAAATGATGAATGTAACGCCTAAATAAGTGAATTAAGGTTACTTAGGAAGTGGAAAAAATATTCAAACCCACGAGAAACCAATTCTAACAGGGGGAAGAAGATTGAATGAACGAGTTTTTAATGGTGTATTGACTGCAAACAATCACAGTTTTTTAATGTTTGTATTTGCATGCATGTGAAAATGGAAGGAAGGTCTAATTTTTATGATTGATCCTTGTTCTTATAATTAAAATAATTCTTTTATCTTCACACCAAGGATGGATTTGAGGTCATGCTAACCATGTTTTGAAGAGTTTCCTTATTGGTTGTTGTAATTGCCACAGTTTTGCAGAGTAACTATTTTATGCATGCATGAAGGGTGTAATGAACTAGAATCTATGTTTTAGTGATCTCTTCATATTCTTCATGATCTTACAAGTCTTTTTAATTTAGGTTACAATTTTGGATGAGGTCATTTTCTTATGTTTTGAAGAGCTTTTGTGTTGTGTCAATCTATTGTCCCAATTTGACATTCCTCTTGATGTTTTTGGTTGCATGTAAGGGTTAATTGATTGAAGTTCATGATCTAACCTTGGAATATTATTTATCATGCATATGTAGAATTTTTTTCATTTACAATTCAAGTTAGGACGAAGTAATTTTGTTCGTTTTTAAAAATCATTTGTGTTTAGGCAGTTTACTGCCACTATTTGAGCATTTCATGACAATGTGTTTGCCACTCCCTTTCCCACCATAGAAACTTTATGGGTTTTTGGAGTTTTGGAGTGGACTTGATGTATGATATGTGTGTAGGAGGAGGGGCCCCAGAAACAAGTTTTATTATTTTTACAATGATGCCCTAGGCGATTTGATAGCACTCAGTTAGGAAACATCAGAGCTTGTGAGTGAGATACAGTGGGTTGAATGCATTGAATGCTTCAATCCAAGTTTGGATTCAATCAGATGGATGTGTGAAGAGCCAAAATATATAAGGAGGAGTTCCCAAGTCAAGATTTGATATGGTTTTTTAGAGACCCTAGAAGGGACTGTCTAAATCAAATTGAAACCCTCAATTTTAGGCCAAAAGTGACTTTCAAGTGTACGGATAGATTGAAGAGTTGAAACCTTAAAAATATTGGAGATCTCCCAAAAGGGTACTCAAATATCAAATATTTTTATCACCTTGTTAAATAGATTATTGAGCTAGAAGGTGAAAACCTCATTTGGAGGGATAATTCTAGTAGCCCTATTTGGTGCAAAGTGGACAATTTTGTAAGATTGGGTCACTAAACTCATTTGGATTGGAGTCACAAGGTTGAATGGGATAAAAAACATCCAAACACATCCCTCATTCCTCGTGAAGAAAGAAAGACTTATTTTGGGTGGAAATGCAAGTTTGACAATAAGCTAGAGCCCTTGGTTTGGAAAGGAGACTCACTGGTGTACTAGGTAGGGCAGTGAGAAGATAAGATTATGATCCTATACACGGTAGGGTATCTAGGTGAACCCTAATTGGCTATGATAAAGTCTAATCAAATCCTTATAGCTAGTAAGGACACCGTTGCAACCCTATCCCTGGTTACATCATTTGGAGTATTAACCGAGTTCACTCAAGCAATACAATAAGTTTAGTTTCAGCTGAGTAATGGCCAGGCATCAAAGGATTACAATGTTAACTGAGTTATGGATTTAGTGTTATCTAACTTACACTAGTTTACACTTTATGTTTAATTTGTTAATATCAGCCTACAAATTTAGGTTTTATTGTTTATTTGCAAGGGTATTCAATATGACTTGACAAGGCCTATCATATATATACAAGGTCAAGTTTGGATTAAATATGATGTAGAGTTTTTGATATGAAGAGTAAAGGCGAAGTAAGAAGGAATTCTAATTAAGGAAAGAATATCTAGACCGAGCTGAAAAATAATATTTGATTAGTGAGGATCTAGTTAAAGCCACAACAAAGATCTGAATATGCAAAGTCAATTTGTTCTTCAATTAGGTCAACTCATTGTTACTCTCTAACAACTATAGCAGTGATCCAAATCCCTTGACAGAGTAGACTTAATAGTGTTTCATAAATCCTCTCACAAGGTGGCATTTCTACATTGAAGTGTTTGAAGACCTCTAACAAGGCCACTCCTAATAGGGTGATTAAATCCTTTAATGAGGTCACACCTAATAGTGTGTTTTGTAACCTTTAACAAGGTTGGCTCTTTACAGGGCTCACTTCAAAAGAGTGAAAAATAGTAACTAGTTGCAATTGTTGGTTTTTCAAAATTGGGTTTCCAAGTTAAATCTTGGTGTCATCTATCTACCTGTTATTTTATTTATGCTTTATGTTTCTACACTTTAATCACATTTAATATCTTAAATATTTCTTTGTTAACTGAGTAATAGTAGAATATATTTTATTAACTGGGGAAAGTGAAAGTTTGATTAAGACATCTAAGGGAGTTGGATTTTTTTTTGTTTTAACTGATTCACCCCTCCCCTCTGAGTTACTTAACTCAATTCCAACAATTGGAATCAGAGACTTTGGTGCTTTCAACGAAGGTTTCAAGGCCTAAGCTAAAGATCAAATATGTCTTACAAAAGGGAGATCCCCAAGCTTAACAAAGACAACTTTCCTGCATGGAAAGAGTTGATGAGGGTACATATATCTACTATTGGAGATACTGGTTTGAAATTATTGGACCACAAGTATGTGGAACCACCTAGACCTATGTCTTTGGATCAGATTATGGACATGAAGAATCATAACATAATGATGATTGATATAGATTCTTCACTCAAGGACTGCACTACTGCCTATGATATGTGGAAGAAACTACATGAAATACATGGAGGAGATGACAATGTAAAAGGAGCCAAATTAGAGAGTTTCAGAGGTCAGTTTGATCATATGAAAATGAAAGAAGGAGAAGACATTACAAAATGTAGTGAAAGAATCAAGAAGTGTCAGTGCCATCAGAGCTGCTGGTGGAAAGATTGAAGAAAAAATAATGGCTAGTAAGGTATTGAAAAATTGACACAACTGTGGATGGTAGGATGGGCCAAAGGCTCTCCCAACTACCAAACCAAATTGCAGAGACAATGCAGAAGAAACAATAACACAGTGAGAGAAGAAACAACAGAGATCCTTTTCAATAATTGATCAAACTCAATACATGTCAGGTTGTAAGGCCTTCTTGGTTTGGTCCATATACATTCAATGAATTACAGATTGATCTTCATATGTGTGAGATCATAGACCTACCTTCTAGATAATTCACTACTTAATCTTCTATCTTCTAAAACTTCCTAGAAGTGCCTCCAAAACTAAGAACAAAGAAACAAATATATACAAGAGTCCACTAGAGAGGTCGGTGCTCAAATCCATAAGTGAGACCCAAATTTAGGTCCACACATATCTGAATGAGAAACCCCATATTAATTAAACCACAAAAATTAAATGGAGAACTCAACCACTAGATCCAACTCTAAAATAAACAACTTGGGAAAAGGATGATCGAGCAACAGAGTGACTTAGGCAAAGAACAACCCATGCAACATAAACATTACTGGAGCTAAGCATACCTGAGCAATAGAAGACAAAATCAAGTGACATAAAATGAACTCAGAATAATCATAACTAAGTGATAGAACTCAAGCAACAAAGCATTATACCGAGTAGCCTCCAAAAAACTAAAGAACAAATTAAAACATATTTTTGGTTGCTCAAGATTGCCAATGACCCGAGATTCTCCTACATCAGAACTTTACTTCTTATCTATGCAATTAGAGTTTCAGCTATTCAAGAGATGAGGTGTAGTAATGATATAACTCTACATTCATTTGTTGGAAGGATACCAGCTTTTGAGTTGGACAATTTTGATAAATATTCTCCTAATCCTAGAAATTTTGAGTCTGCATTCAAAGCTAAACTAAGCCTTGGTAAGATGGGTAGAAACTCAAAAGGAAAATAGATTGACAATGATAGTGATGACAATTCTAATGATGAAGATCTAGAAATCATTAAATCACTACTTGCAAAGAGAGATAACAAAGGAAAAGGAAAGTAAAAGGGAAGAATACCATTAATTTTCTTTTCATGTGATGAGGTTGGCCACATTGCTGCTAAGTGTCCAAACAAAGAAGACAAAGATGAGAGAAAGTTTAACAAGTAAAAAGGCAAGAAAGATTTCAAAAGTCACAAAAGCTACAAGGACAAAGGTAATAAATCTTGTTATATTGAAAAAGATTCTAATAGTGATTAAGATGAAGATGAAATGGTTTACATTGCTATTAAGGATGAGCTAGATAATGAAGAAAATAAAAATACTGCACTTTTCTCTCATGTTAATGACACTTAGATAATTGATAGTGGTTATTCTCACTACATGACTGGTGATAAAAAAAAATTGAGTATCTTGATCACTATGATGGTGAGAGTGTCAGATTTGGGAATAATGAACCTTGCTATGTGAAAGGTAAAGGTTGTATTTCTCTAATTGAAGGAATCAAATGTGATAATGCTTATTGGGTTGAAGGACTAAGATGTAATCTACTGAGTGTGGCACAATGGAATAACATTGGTTTGAAGGTAGAATTCATGAATGGTAAGACCAAGCTCCTGGATGGTAAAGGAAACCTAGTTGGAACTAGAAAGCAAACAAAACAAAATCTATTCTATCTTGATCTCACTAAAAATTCATGCTTTATTACACAAGTAGAAGAAAGTTGGTTATGGCATAAAAGATTGTGTCATGTGAATTTTGATAACCTATTCAACATAAGAAAGAATAGAAGAGTAAGAGGTATTCCTATTTTGAAGAAACCTGAATTGGCAATGTGCAAACAAAGTCAAATTGGGAAGATGGGAAAAACTAGTTTCAAGAGAAATAATTACAATACTGAAGAAGTCTTGGAGTTAGTGCATACTGATCTATCTGGACCAATTGGAACAACAAGTTACACTAGAGAGAAGTATTTTATTATATTTGGTGATGATCATTCCAGAATGATGAGTGTTATGTTTCTCAATGAAAAATTAGAAGCTTTTTAGAAGTTTAAGAGGTACCTTGGCAGAGTTGAGAAGGAAATAGGAAAGAAACTAAAGTGAATTTAATTCTAATGATTTCAGTGAATTCTATAATGAAAGAAGAATCAAGAGACAAGTATCTAATCCTGGTACACTAGATCAAAATGGAATAGCAGAAAGAAGAAACATATCTATTATGGATTGTCCAAGGACCTTGATGATTGAAAAGAATGTTGCAACCAAATAATATAAGGAAACTATCAGCACTATAGTTCACACCTTGAACAAATTTCAACTGAAGAAAGGTACTGATCAGACACCCTTTGAATGATGGTATGGTTATAAACCCAATATTCATTATTTAAAAGTATTTGGAAGTAAATGTTACATCTTGAAGGAAGAAAGAAATGGAAAATTTGATGTATAAGGTGATGAAGGCATATTCCTAGGCTACAGTTGCAAAAGAAAAGAATATAAATGTTTGAATCTTACTACTCATAAAGTCATGGAAAGTGTACATGTAAAGATTGATGAGTTTGCAGAGAGAAATGAAGAACAGAGCTTTAAAGAGCCTGAGGACTATCGAAACTTTGTGTACTATGAACCTGATACTATACCTAAGACACAAGCAATGGTGATTGGACAGTAACCATCCCAACCATTGAACTCATTAACACAAACTTTTTTACAACCAGTACAACCCGAGTTGTAGCCTGTGCAATCCGAGCTACTAACAGTTGCAACTGAGCCACAGACAAAGGAAACTGAGTCTCAGTCAGAAGAGCAGAACAAAATGTTTTAGCATGATAAACCTGTTGGAAATACAATAATGGGAAAGCAAGATACTGAGAGGGGGGGGGGTGAATCAGATCTTCAAATTTAAACACTTAAAATAAACTAGTCCACATTCATACATATATATGAATCTAATGTAATGTCAAATAGCATCCACACCATGAAATAAATAACTCATAACACAAGAACTTGGTAACCCAGAAACCCAGAAACCCAAATAGGTAAAACTGGGGTGGGGATGACACCCAAAAAATTCTTCACTACTAAAGTAATAAAGTGTGCCTGTTAGGGCTACAAAAGTTGATTACAAAATACAATCTACCTGGTTAAAGGTCTGCCCGGTTAAGAGCTAAAGATCATTACAGTCTACCCTGTGAAAGGATTTCAACTTACAATAAAGTAAGTTTCAAGTAATGACCCTTTGTTATGCAGTTAGATGCTGATGACAGATCTCCTCTTTCCAGTACCTTCTATGATCTCACAATCTGATATGTCTTTACTCTACTGTTCACTGTGCTGTCACTCTACTTGATCTCTGCTTCTTAACAAAATAACCCTCTATGAATTTCACTTGAAAATGCAGTCACTTCTTCTCTCCACTTACTTACACAATAGGGTTTTGAAGCAATCTTATATATCTATTCAAGTCTGATATTGAGATCCAGATCAATGATCAAGATCTAATACCCATACCTCCAAGGTATTACAATTAATGATTAAAATAGATCATGCATAGGATAAAACAATTAAATGTATAACTAACTCCATAAGAAAATATTAAATGCGTACATAAGTCGGCCCAAAAAGCTTATACAAGTCAGCCTGAACAGTTATCCTCAAAGTTTGAATCATTCCAAACATGTATACAGAAACTCTTTTGCTTGGCACTTAACATCTCTATCGCTTGGCACTAATTATCCTACTCGGCTTGGCATGATACAACTCAGCAACCTGAATACTGCTCGGTAATGTTTCTCGGCTTTGCATAGTTTTAACTCGGCCACAGTTATAGCCAACTAAAAATTCCTAAGTGAATGACTAAGTGTTGGTCACTAATCATCAATAGAACTTAGAGATTAACAATCTCCCCCTTTGATATTAGTTGCAAAAAAACACTTATCATTTCTTCATTTCATTCCATCAAAATGTTGCCTAAGTATACTAAGTACTCCCCCTAGGAATATACTCAGAATTATACATGCAAAAAGTTACATAGAATACATGCCTTCAAAATATGTACAAATGTACCTATTCTATACTGATTTATCATACTGTATCCTTACCAACTTCCATATCCTTACCAACTTCCCCCTTGTTTTTGTTACTGATTTTAGGTGGGGTTAAGTTTTACTTATCCAAAAATTGTTTATGAAGCTGTAGGGTAGATGAAAATGTAACATCCCAACTTTCCTTGGCAACCTTCATAACTTCCAATTTTATCTCTAGCTCCGTAGCTAGACTCACTAAACTTTTTGCAGTTGAGAGATTAGCATTTCTCTATGATAATTCTTCTGCAACTAAAAGTTCCTTCTATATTACCTCCAAGTGAGGCAACATGCTTGTCTGAATGGTGATCAATTTGGCCCTAATCTGACCATCTTCAGCCATAAGCTCGGTTATTCTCTGTTGTGCATTGATCAACTTAGTAAAATGTAAAGAGCTGGAGGTAGCATCCTTACTCAAAGTACTGCAAGTAGATTTTAAATCTAACTGTAGCTTCTCAACAAGTTGTAGATTATCCTTTGTGAAGAATTCAACATCACATAGTTTCCTATACAAAGAATAAAAATTTGTTGTAACTTTCTCCAAAATGTCTACAAGAGTAGAAAGTTCAACCTATTTTGTTGCAATCTCTTCTGAGATTTTCTCCAAAACTTTTCTCTTGAATCTCCTCTCGGACCATTGAAGAAGTTTTTCATTGCTATTTATATCATCATCAGTTACCTTTTGTACAATGTGAACTAACTGGTCAATAATTGGAGCTTGAGGCATTTCATCCTCTAAGTCAAAAGCCTTTGCAAATATATCCTTGATGTCATGCAACACTTGCTTTTTCTTTTGTTCTATTTTCATTTCTTCCTGTCTCTTCTTCCTCTTAAGCAATTCCTGAAGAGTCCCTATTTGTTTAAAAGACAATTCATTGGGATCCCATTGTGGAATCACAATTACCTCATCTAGTGTGACATCCAGAATTTGAGACTTCTTCTTCATAATTTCCCTCCTCTTCAATTGTGCTGAGCTGATGCTCGGCTGCATTTTATCAATACCTTTTCTTGTGACAGTATCAATATCCATTGCCTCTTTCAATTCTATCAAGATTGTCTATGGATCAGGCATACTTCCAGTTTTAGGACCTATGAGAGTGGATGATGCAGAGTGTGGTAGATCAACCAAAACTTGCAGTGCCTCTTGTTCCTTAGGCTTGTCAACATTATCCTTCATCACTACACCACTATCTAAAACTATTTTGAAAACCTCTAAAATAGGTGGATTTTGTGAAGTTACCTCTTGTGCATCTATTTTCTTTTTCTTTTCACCTATCTCATCATTAATTACTTCAATTATCTCATCAATTTTCTCTTTAGATGCAGTGGTCTTTCCTCCTTTCAGTCTTAGTTGCCTTAATAGGCGAATCAATGTTTGTTCCACTCAGCATATCCTATTCCTCGACATTCAAATTGTTGGAATCATCAATTATGTAGTCAATTGGACTGTCTACAGTCAGATCAACAGAATTTATTGAGTCTAATGCATCTTTAGTCTTGTTATTTTCAGTAGCAATTTGATCTTGAGTCATTTGTGGCTCAGGGGTAATCTCAACTTCTTTTGCCTTTTGATCAGATGGACCTTCAATAGATTTCTTGTCTTTTGCATCTATTAGTCCAAATATTTCTTTCCAAATCCTAGTACTCTGCTGAACTAATCCTTCAATATCATTTTTCAAAATAGTATAACCTTTAACCATAGGAACAAACCTATTCTTATATTCTTCAATAATTTTTTCTCATTGTTTTGATGTCAACTCAGGTATCACTTTGGCTAAAGTACCTTCCCTGATCTATCTCTCTATAGTAAGTGCAAATTCCCATTTGCTTGACAGAAACTCATATAGTTCATTTGGCACATGGTTTCCTATCTTTGTAGGAGTTAACTTAAAAGTACACATCATATCTAAGAGTTCTTCCTGAACTTTATGCTTGTCTCCAATACTCAGTTTCTCATACTTAATGAATTTGAAAGTAGCTAACCCTACTGAGTTTCTCAAATTATCACATACCTCATCAATATTAGCTAGTTTCTTGAATTGTGATGTAGGTATGTTTCTGGGTTCATCAATCTCAGTCTTTTCATCATCACTATCTATCTCCAAGTGCAGTTTCCTCCTTGGTCTCTTAACTGGTTTACTCGGCTCAGCCTTAGGAGCAATTTTGGCTTTCTTTCCATACACTTTTGTATGTACTTCTGGAGAAGTAACAATAGATGCTCTAGTCCTTAGACGATTAGCTGTAGGAGGTGTAACCTTAGGTTTAGCTTTACTCAGCTTGGTTACTATGACAATTTCTGGTTTCTTACCCTTAGCTTTCTTAGTGATCTCCTCAGATGCACCGACTTCCTCTTCTATAGATATATCTTCTCCTTGTCCAGTGGATAGGCCTAAAGGTGTATCCTCAGGTTCTTCATCACTATTCAAACCAACCATTTTCTTTAGATTTTTTACAATCTTCTTCCTTTTCCTCTCCATGGTTCCCTCCTTCAAACTTCTTGAAATTTTTACTTTTTTCTTCATCAAAATTACCAAATCTTTCTACTGTAGTATCAATTGCCTTGACTAGGAGTGCAATGATGGCTACTGATGCTTCATCAATGTTAATTTCATAGGGAAATGGTTCTAAACATGCTACCCTAGGTGTCACATCCTGGATATATGTGTTATCAATATCAACTAGAAAACAAATTTCTCCATAGTGCTTCTCCACTAGTGATCTAGGAATCCTAGTTCTTAATCTCATTCTCTTTTTAAATTCCACAAAATAGCTCCCCATTATGCTATTGAAATTACTTCCTAATTTCTCAATACATTCACTTATCTAAACTATAATGGGTCTATCCTTTTTCCAAATAATATCTCCCAGTGTAGGAAATATATCCTGAATGTAGAAAAATATGCAGACTAGTAAATAACCAAACTTACATGATGAGCTCTTAGCTTTTCTGATTGATGCTAGGTTCTTGGCTAGTTGTGTTTTTTGTATCTCGGCAAGATCATATGTATGATTCCTCTTAACAATCTTCCATGCCTGGTCAACGACTGTACAAGGAACACTATCCAGTCAACTCAACTGATAGAACTTATGTGCAATTAATTTTACTCCAAAATCAAGTTCTAGGTCTTTAATTATAGAGATAGTCATACCTCTGTTGTTCCATACAGCTCCAGTGTTCAGTTTAATTTCCTCTTTACTGTTATCTCTCATTGTCCATTTCCCATTAACAATAGGATATCTAGTCACTCGATGAATCATGTTTTTATTTATCTTGACTGTTCCATTATCTAACCACATACACATATCATGAACTTGGCTAAGAATGACCTTAATCCACTCATCTTTGAAACCTTGTGGGAAATCTAGGGCACGAGTTAACCCTTTGTCAGCTAAATGTTTAAATTCTCCCTTCAAAACTCCATTAACACACAGTTTTCTGTAGGATTTTATCAGTTCACTATCACCTACTTCACCAATTTTAACCATGTAACAAGATCTTACATCGTGGATCATGAGTACCTTTGGTGGAATGGATGAGAGAGCTTTGGTCAAATCACTCTGAATTGCACTTTTAGGAATGGCTCAAAAATTGAGAGGTGCACATTCATCACTCCGTACTAACTGAACATGCTCTAGTTCTTCCTCCATACTTTTGAGTGGTGCGGAAGAGCTTGCAGCCATAATCTTTAAATTAGAGTTCAAAAAATGAAGAATAGAGTACCTCGGCAAGTAGCACTTCACATTGTTCACATTAGGATAGTCGACGATAGGCTGATGAAATCTTTGATGCTAATTTTGTTAAGATCAATTCTGCAACTACTTCAATCACTCCGTAAATAGTGAAAATCACAAGGTAAAAATGAATAATAAACTGTTCATCCTTTATAGATTTTGAAAGGTAAAGGTAGGTAAGCAATAAATGTTCTTCCCATTGAGTTAGTGCAAGCCAGCTATCCTCGGCTTTCTAACACAACTTGCATCCCACTCAGCTCACTAAACTCGGCCATCACAGAACTTACTCGGCCAACAAACTCGGCACACACTAAAGAACTCGGCCTTAGTGTCCATGACTGATGCTCGGCACCTATAGTGCAATTAGCTCTTCTTGGCATTTTTTGTCTTCAACATATGTCCTGTGCATCTTAACATATGCAAATATGGACTTTGGCATATTTCATGTTAGGAACTGATGTAAGATAAGAATTTTAGATGTAGTTCCTTACATACCTCTTTTTCTTAGTTGGAGATGATGTGATCACCTGATCCATTGGATTGGGTGACCTTGGCTGTACTAGCTTCACTACTGCATCGTTCAAATTTCTTAACCCATATCTAGTTCATCTGTGCTCTAATCTGCTTAATAGTAGGAGAAGGTACCCTAGTCTTATGATCTTTCTTTGTATGACCAATTTTCAGACAACTGTGACAAACTAGGCTTCCATTCATCCAACTCTTATACTTTCCTCTGAAATGTGTCCTTATGCAGTTTTCTGGAACATGTCCATACTCAGCACAATAATGAAAACTATGCCATGTGTTGTAGTCCCACTTTTAAGTATTGCCTTTTCTTGGTGATTTCTCTTGTGCCTTTGATGTCCATTGTTGTTTACCTTTAGATCTACAATCTTATGCTCTATGACCATATTTCTGACAGTTATAACAATTACCATTGAGTCTAGGTGTGGAAGGTGCATTGCTTGCCTTTGTCTTACATTCATGTGCTTGATGGCCAAACTTATTATAGTTAAAGTAATAACCATTAAAGTTGGTTTTAGGATTGGACTTACCATTTTTTCTTCGGCAAATGTTTGTTGTATGACCTAGTTTCCCATAGTGGTGGAAAATAGGTTTATTGTTTCTTGGCTTTGCATACCTTGTTTCACCTATCTTAGATGATTCTCCTTCTTCAATGGTTGTATGTTTTTCAGTGTGACCTAATCCAGAAGAATCTTTGGGTCTTCTTGATGCTTCCACTAGTTGTTCAAAGTAGCTCAAAGATACATTGGGATCATTCACTCTGTTGTTAAGTTCTTTCTAAGATCTCAATTCATCTTTCAATTGACTGTTCTCAGATCTAAGATTTACAATCTCCAAGTCTTTCCTACTGATACCCTAATTCACAAGTAGCAGTTGATTTGCCATGTCAACTTGATTAACTGTCATTGTTTGTACATCATGTGTTCTTTCATCAAGTCTGATAGTAATCATTATTTTTTCTTCTTCTTCCATAGCCTTGTCATCTTTGGCTTTCTTTTTATGTTCAACAAATTCACACATTCTTATTGATTGGGCTTCTTGTTCCTTTTTCAAGTTTCTGACTTCTTCACATAGTGCACTATTCTTTTCTAGTAGATATACTATTGCTACATCACTCTCAGTAGAATCTCCATTTTGAAATAGATTTGTGGTGTCCTCTTCCTGATAATGAGTGTCATTCATTTGTTTGGCCAAATCTTTCCTTGCTGTCAAGGAATTCTTTAATTCCTATCTTGCTGTCTCAAGCTGTTGTAGTGCTAGCTAAATATCAATCTTTTGATTCTCAATGACTTCACCCATCTTGTAGATCTCCATCTCAAGATCTATATTCTCAAGCTGATTAGGACTTTCTAGAGAACTAAGGTATGACACCAATTGTTGGAAATACAATAATGGGAAAGCAAGATACTGAGAGGGCAGGGGGTGAATCAGATCTTCAAATTTAAATACTTAAAACAAATTGATCCACATTCATACATATATAAATCTAATGTAATATCAAATAGCATCCACACCATGAAATAAATAACTCATAACACAAGAACTTGGTAACCCATAAATCCAAATAGGTAAAACTAGGGTGGGGATGACACCCACAAAATTCTTCACTACTGCAGTAATAAAGTGTGCCTGTTAGGGCTACAAAAGTTGATTACAAAATGCAATCTACCTGGTTAAAGGTCTGCCCGGTTAAGAGCTAAAGATCATTTCAATCTACCCTGTGAAAGGATTTCAACTTACAATAAAGTAAGCACTCTATTAGGAGATTTAGAAAGGTCTATTAGAACCACTCTGTTAATAGATTTTCACTTGATACAATAATTAGAATGTTTCCAGTAATGATCCTTCGTTATGCACTCAGATGCTGATGACAGATCTCCTCTTTCCAGTACCTTCTATGATCTCACAATCTGATGTGTCTTTAATTTTCTATTCACTGTGTTGTCACTTTGCTTGATCTCTACTTCTTAAAAAAATAACCCTCTGTGCATTTCACTTGAAAATGTAGTCACTTCTTCTCACCACTTACTTACAAAATAGGGTTTTGAAGTAATCTTATATATCTATTCAAGTTTGATAGCAAGATCTAGGTCAACGATCAAGATCTAATACCCATACCTCCAAGGTATTACAATTAATGATTACAATAGATCATGCATAGGATAAAATAATTAAATGCATAACTAACTCTGTAAGAAAATATTAAATGCGTACACAAGTTGGCCCAAAAAGCTTATACAAGTCAGCCTGAACACTTATCCTCGAAGTTTGAATCATTCCAAACATGTATACAGAAACTATTCTACTTGGCAGTTAACATCTCTGTCACTCGGCACTAAGTATCCTACTCGGCTCAACATGATACAACTCGGCAACCTGAATACTGCTTGGCAATGTTTCTCAGCTTTGCATAGTTTTAGCTCGGCCACAGTGATAGCCAACTAAAACTGCCTAAGTGAATGAATAAGTGTTGGTCACTAATCATCAATAGAACTTAGAGATTAACAAAACCAAGTGATGCAAGCCTAGAATCAAAGAATAAGAAACCTATACTTTCCTAATGTGTCAAAAGGTATCATGCACCAGAGAAAATAATTGGAGATCAAACAAAAGGTATAATGACAAGGAACAAACTTAAAGGTACATGCTTGCTTAGTGAAATTGAACCTAGATCCATTAAAGATGCTTTGAATGATGAAAGTCGAATAAAATACATTAATGAAGAGATTGAGTAGATAAAAAAGAACAAGACCTAGAATCCTGTGCCTAGACCAACAGACAAGAATGTGATTGGTAATAAGTGGGTTTTAGAAACAAGTTGAATGAAAAAGGTGAAGTTTCTAGAAACAAGGAAAGATTAGTGTGTAAAGGATATTCTCAAGAAGAGGGTATTGATTATGGAGAAAAATTTTCTCCTGTTGCAAGACTTGAAGGATTCAGAACTCTTCTTGCATATACAACACAAAGGATTGAAGGTATACCAAATGGATTTAAAATCTACATTCTTGAATGGAATTCTAGAAGAGGAAGTTTATATTAAGCAACCTGATGGTTTTGTTGATCCCAAAAAAAATAATATGGTTTGCAAATTGCACAAAGCTTTGTATGGACTAAAGAAAGCTCCTAGAGATTGGTATGAAAGACTGTATGGTTACCTAGTAAGTATTAGATTTCAGAGAACTAATGATAATAGTAGCTTGTACATCAAAGAAGGACCTCAGAACAAGATACTATTAGAAGAGATATTTGTTCACTATATACTATTTAGTGGACATGATGATTTATGTAAAGAATTCTCTGAAGAAATGAGTAAGGAATTTGAGATGTCTATGTTTTGATAAATCAAATTCGTTGTTGTTTTATGAGTTCATCAGATGAAGAATGGTACCTACATTACTCAGTCTAAATACATCAAAGAGATACTGAAGAAATTTAGAATGGAAGATTCCAGACCAGTTGGGATACCTATGTCTACTGGACATAAGTTGTCTAAGGATGATGATTCAAAGGAGATAAATCAGACTACCTAGAGATCCATGATTGGTAAACTTCAATATGTTTTTCACACTACGCCTAATATTTCATTAACAGTTGGCATTGTTGCAAGGTTTTCAGCTAATCCTAGAGAGAATCATTTGATGGCTATCAAAAGGATTCTGAGATATCTTAAGGGCACTAAATATTATGGATTATGGTATTGTTATGCCCTGCATACCCATCCCTACATTTTGTGTGCAAAATGTTTGGTCCCCCCCCTCGCCATTTTGCTTTCGGCTCTTCCCTTGTTTTCTTTGCCCTTGTTTCTTTTGTTTCCTTCTCTGGGTTTTTCTTTCTGGAGGGTTTGTTTTTGTTTTTATCATTTGCGTCTCTAGGACCTGGTCCCATAGTTTGTTGTTTCCTTTCCAGAAGCCAAATTCTGGACTCTGGGATTCTCTGCCATGATGTCTTCTCCTTGTAAGAAGACGTAGTTGTTTGGAATCCCAGGGCCTGGAGTCTGGAGGTTCACCTATTCCAAAGTTTGCAGAGAGAAAGTAGCTTTCTTTTTACCTTGGGTATAAATAAGATTTACCTATCATTTTCACAGTTACCACAATTAAAAACACTTAGAGTTTTTAGAGCGATTCATTGGTGATTTGAGTGCAAATTGAGTGCAAGTTTCTCTGAGCTTTTCAGAAAATGACGAATCGATCTTTGGTATTTGTTCTTGGCATTGGAGGTCAAAGTTGTTGCAAAGTGGTCTTAGTGCTTCTTCCCTTTGCTGTTTTTCAAATTCCAGGTTGGTGTTTCTGGTTCTTGCCTTCGCTCTCTATTTTTTTTTTGTTTTGGTTTTTTTTGTTCTCATTCCTATTCATTTTGGCTTTGCTTTTCTTTGCTTCTGTCTTTGCATTTCTTGCTATTTGGTCTGCCACCCATTGGTGGGTCAGCTCTGCCAGAGGGTTGTTCACCCTCTGTGTAGATGTAAGATAGTGTATACTATGCCCTTTTTGGTTTTGTTTTAGGATAGTTGCTTTGCATTCTATTTTTGCTATATTTTGTTGTAGATGATGTATATTTTCTATATCTTGTGTATATACACTTCAGACCTCATCCCTCCTATACCTTTTTATGTATATTGTATGAATATGCTATGTATATCCCTTAGAGCTTGCAAGTTCTTCGTGCTCTATCATGTATTTTTTCCTCACAAGATCGAGCCCACTAAGACAAGGTCATCACGGTTTGATCTCGGCACCTCGTTGGTTCAAACCATGGCATCTTTCTTTCTCCTTTGTTTTTTCACATTAATGGTAGGATTAATTTCCCACATATGGCATTTAAAATGTGTCTAATCTGGCATTCAATTTTTCTCCATGTCGGCCCACTTGTCCTAATCAATTCCATAACTACCTTTACTCCGCTTGCCATTTTCCCACGTACCAATGCACAATGACCAGAGTACAGCGTGTTGCTAGTCACATCGGCAATGGCTAGTTTTTTTAGACTTTGGACTCCTAGCAGGATGTTGCCTCCTACTTTTCCTTGTTGCCATGTCTGCACACTTTGGAAAACTCAAGCCATGTTCATTTTTAGATACTCTGGAACTTTTGATGTAGGTGGTAATGTTTGTCTGACAGGTCTGGGCTAGTGACAAATCTCCCAGAGTTTTAATTCATGTTTATATATGTCCTGACAGTTTTTCGGTCTTCCAGGTTGTTGATAAGCTAATCCAGAATGTCTGATGATTTTGCATCTTCAGATAGTCTGAAACTACCAACCACCTCTACCCGGGCAGCCAGAAAATCAAAGATTGAAAGAATATTGGCCAAGCTACATTTAACCTCCAAGTATCCAAAGGATGGAGGTGTTGCGGGGTCCAAGATAGACTCCAAAGTTCATGAAATAATAGATCTGGACCCAGGGAGTTGGGCCAAATTATAGGGTCTAATCTAGACCACTTACAAGTTAAAGGAACAGGGGGATAAGATAACCACTTGCCTAGCTACTTCCAGAATCATCAAGTCCGCAAAATTTCCATACGCATTGCAATCACCCAGATTTATCCGACAGTTAGCAACATTGTATAATCTGGCCACTCGCTCAGTCTTGCTTCCAGATCCCCGACCGTTGCAATATCCTGCCACCATCATCACATTGGATGCCCCCACCTTTGTTTCTGGGTTGGGAATTCCATAGTTCAAAGGGTCCACCATCATCACCAGGGCCAGCTCACTAAAAGAATTTGGTGAGGCCGAGATCATCTCCCAACAACACCTCAATAATCATTGGTTGAAGTCTCTGAAGCGAGACTATAAAAGGATGAAATTAGAAATTCCACGTGGGGATTTCAAGCGGGCATAATATTTTTGTGCAGAATCTTCAGATGGCCCCACACCCAGGAATTATCAGTGTGGATGTATTATTTCTTATACTGCATAACAACACACAATAGGAATTTCAACTAGGTGACAATTATATCAAATCATGTAGATACACAGATGAAGACCATCGCCCATAATTCATAATTCTATATGACTTCATATGTGTTGTGGGCATTGGCACAACAAAGGCTAGATTTTTAGTGCCTAGGAACAATTGGAGAGCTCGAGAATGGTCTGGGATTAAGAATGGTCTGGGGAATTCAACCAACCCCAGACCATGCCTGGAAGAGTTATGATCCCCACAGCAAGATTGTCATCGCACTACCTAGGGCATCCCCCTTGCACAAAGAGGACATTGAAGACTTCTGGGAAGATTGCTAGGATAGCTTTGATCTCAGAGCCCGACAACATATAAGAATGAGCAAAGGGCTCATGGAGGTGCTAGACCTTCAGACTTTCCTGAAGGGTTTCAATGATGGCGGGCCGCTAGAAGATCCATCATACAAGGGACATGGGTTAGACAAATTAGACCTCCCTCTAATGGATTGGGCCACTCCGAAGGATTTAACAATTGAAGGGGTATGCCGCCCCATCATAGAAGCAAGTCACAGGTATTTTTCCCAGGTGTGCCCCAAAAACACCTGTAAGAAAGCAGCGGTCAAGAAGACCGTCCCTTCTTCAGTCGGTGCCAGACCTTCTTCCTTCGTTGTGCCCACTGAAGTGAGTGTGAGCAAAGGAAAAGAAAAGGAGGGAGTCCCAGTGCCCAAGGCATCCCCTCAAATTCCCACACTTCTAATGGTGAAGCTACATGATCAAATGGAGGTGGCAAAGTTGGCCAGCCAAAAAATTAGCATGTAGGTGGCTATCGATCTCCCGATTACTCCAATGGAAACTACTCTCTCAACATGACCCCCTTCGTTGGCAGTGATGATGAATAGGCAGACTTTTGCTGAGGCAGAGTCTTCCAGCATTCTAGACACCGAGGCTTCTCTAAAAAGGAAAAAGAAAATATCTATGACCCCCACACCAAGGGCTGCCCTTGGTATGCCTGAGAAGCTCCCGGTGGATGTAAGTTCAGATTCTCTCAAACTTGAGGATATCTCAGACTCCTCTCCGTCGCATGATGATTTTGATGATACCTTCTCAGTGGAGGAGCTTCTGGAGATCCAGTAAGGTGTTAATACTACAGTGAAGGAAATTGAGGCTCAAGATAAATAAGAGGCCCCTGTAGAGAAGAGAATTCCCAAAGAAGAAGATGCATTAGAGTAAGAGGCTCAAGAAGAAACCCAAACAGGGCATGAACAAGAAAAGATACCAGTCTAAGGGACCGCAGATTTTCCAAAGCAACCTACACTTGAGCCACTGATGGAAGGAGAACCCAAACCCTAGGGAACAACCGTACCTCCGCCCATCACACTCTAGGTGTCGTTGGGAACTTTGGGTGACCAAATTCCCTGAAGCACTTTCGGTGAATTCATAACAGCTACTGCCTTGCTAAACTTTGGCCAGTGACCTCACCCACCTCCAGAAGATGTCCCAATGGAGGAAGAAAGTACTGTAGAAGATAACGCCAATAAGGCCCAAGAACAGTAGAAAATAATGGACCAGGAGGTCCTAGAAGAAGAAAATAAAGAGGCTGCTGATACCAGCAAGGAAGATGAAGTCCCTGAGAACATAGAAATTGAGACCGGAGAAAAGATTCCATGTGATTTTGCAGAGGACGCTAGCACGACAAAAAATATCAAGGATTTTGGAGAACAAGAAACTAAAAAAGAACAGGAAGCAAGAAAGGAACCAGAATAGGAGCAGGAAAAAGAGCCCGAGGATAATGTAGACTCAGGGAATGCACCGCAAGATTCAAAAATGGATCTTAATGAATAGGAATTGGAAGCCAGGCTTCCCTAGCCGTCCCAATGGCTAGTAGAAACCAAGAAAAGAAAAGCTCCAGTAGTGACTACGGGCACTCCTCTATCACTGGCCTAGATGATGGCCAAGAATGCCAAGATAAAGAAGCCTAAAAGGGCATGGGTGGTCCATACTCTCCAGACCAACTCAGCAGGCAGCACCATTGCGGTCATTGAAACACCCCTGACAAATACAGATGTAGCGGCCGCAAGGCCTAAAGACTATAATATAACAGAGGTCAAGCTGGGGAAAAGAGACAAGCAAGGGGAATTGAACTTGCTAAAAGAGGCTACCAAGGCTATAGAGGCCTAGTATACAAAATAGGGCCAGAAGTTGCAAGAGGAAAGAGAGATAAATGCCAATCTCCTTGCACTTCTAGTGGAAATAACATGGCCCTTGGTCAAAATTCACCCTGGAACCCCTTCTTCTAGATTGCCGCTTGCACAGGGTGACGTGGACTCACCGCGCATGATGAAGAAAAATGCACAAGTAGTAGATAGGTGGGTAGCTAAGAAAATAACTGCGATGAGAGAATTTCTGGTGACGTCCCTCCTATACTTTTACAGGGTAAACCTTTCCCTTGGACATGTGAGAAACTCCACTCAGATATGGGAGCAAGACTTGGAAAAATACGAGAAATGGAAATCTGGGTTGGAAGAAATCTACAACATTGGTGAAGAGGTTTCCACAGAGTCTGGCATTTTGGGAGAAGAATCATATGATTCCCTCTAGGTCTAGTACTCCAGACTTGCCCTCAAAATTGAGGCTTGCAAGGAACTAGTTGAGACCTTAAAGGAAAATCTAATAGGTGCCCAATATCCCTTGGGCTTATTCCAGGCATTCATGGTTGGGGTTTCACAAATTGATCCCCTCATGACCAGAACATGTACCCTAAGGGATTATGTCCTTGGAAAGTTTGACAAAAGGATGGAATACCTATGTCTGTTGGGCAGAGATTTTGATCAAGGCAGGTTGTCCCGGTTGTCAAAGACCATGATTTGGTTGCACAATGCCATTAAGATGGTGAACGAGTTCTAGAGCGGGGCTGGAGAGGTTGAGGATGCAATGGAGGCTGTCTGTAGCTAGTGGGATAGCATCTGGAGCATAGATGAAGAGAGCATTAGCCAAGTGTTAGAGGATTGGGAGAAAATATAAGTCAATAAAGTTCTTTGGATCTGGGAGAATTTGGCCTGACATCATATTTTGTATTCTTTATTCTTTTGGAAAGCAAGTCCCCTTATCCCAGAGTTTTGGGTCCCACATTTTTAAATTCTTTACATGACCCGTGTCTCATATCCCAATGCCGATTGGTCACTTTCAGGACAGTAATAAAGGTTGTCAGAAGATGGATAACTACAACAAGGCACGTCAGCTCAACGGGAGGTTTCTGATAGATGGTCTTCCCAAGGTGCTGCTTCAGAGATACACTTGGCGCATCAGAGATAGGGCACCACTTTCCCATTTATGAGGCATGTAGCCTTGATCCTCGAGGGATCAGATTTCTTCTTTCTCCTTCCTGACTCTCTTCTCGAAGCTGATTCTTCCACTCCATCTTTCTTGTCTTATTCTTCTGACATGTCAGGCCTTTTCCATCTCAAGGTCTTTGGTAACATGGTGCAGGTAGTACCAGCCACCGAATAGTGTATTATATTGTAAAATGTATAGTAAGTTAGGGTTAGGTCAAAGGATGTGTATAAATAATAAGTCTAACCTCATTCCATGGAAAGAAAAATTGATGATTTTGTAGTCCACAGTTAATAGCAAAGCATTTTTCTCATTTTCTAGTTGCAGAGCTCAATGCTCCATAGTTTTAAGCTTTCAATAGTTAAATGCTCCCTGGGAGTTACCATTATGCCATGCACCACTGCTTGTTGGAAGGATGTTAATGAAGAAGGAAGGGTTCTCTCAATGATGTTGTTGGTACTCTATCTTCTATGTTGATGGTATTTTATGCTTTATGTTCTTCATGTCCTTTTCTCTAATGCTTAAAGTACATTAATGACCTCCTTTCTTTGCTACTGATAAAATATAATTTGTTGGTTGTATATTTTTTTGGTATTTAGTGTAGTGTGTTAGAGCATTGTCGATATTTTGAATGTTTAGCATAGCTATGGGTAGATGAAATACTTCTAACTCTGCACCATCTTTTTAAGTTTATTTGTTAACTAAAAACATGCTTGGAGGAAACCCCATTTACCCGAATCCCCAGAGTTGATGAGTTGAAGATAACCAACTATCACCCTCAAAAAATAGTCACATCTCCCAACTAAGCCTTGCACTGTCGAGACCCAACTCTCATGTGCTTGGAGGCCCAAGGAATCTCATTTCCCTGGACAACCTTTACAGGAAAAGTTTGTTGGTACCCCGGTACCCGGTGACAACTTACATCTATTGGCGGACCCGGTCACAAAGTCCTGTCAACAGAAACTGGCGTTAGAAGGAGGGCATGAAGTCTTCCCCCTCTTAGGATTCAGATTTTACACCGCTTGAGGGTTCCCCAAGCCATAGTTTTAGGAGTCAATCCTTCAGTGGGATTGGGTCTTTCTCCCCAACAATATTTGAAAGAGTCCTTAGATCAGCCCCAAATCCCAAACGGTTTGTTGAACTCGAGCCCCCTGCTTGAATGAAATGGACCTCAAAAATCAAACCAGCCACCATTGTCTGGGGATCAAGCATACCACATAATACCCAAGCCCCCTAGATAATCTTGGGGATTAACGCTCAACCTAACCAAAATCCAACTCCCCCAATGGCTGCTTATTTTGGAAATACTTGGTCCCCAATGGGAACTTTTTCGGGTCCAGCCAACGATTTACCCCCACACCCTGAGAAGAATTGTCCCTGATATGAGAACTTAGGCTCACAAACTATAGAAGAGCATCTGCAGGCATACAAAGATGCCATGAACCGACACCGGATCCAACATCAATACATTGTGACCTGGATGTTCCCTCTGTCCCTGGGAAAAAATGAATTGAACTGGTACCTCAATCCTCCCGCCAACTCCATCAACAATTAGCAAGACATGGAAGATGCCTTCCTGGATACCTTCTGCGTACATGTGGACCCAACTTGGTCCCACAGCTAATTCATTTCCATCAAGAAGGAACCAAATGAACCCCTCAAAGCATTCAATCACCGGTTCCAGTGCGCCCTGAAGCGTTGCACGGGCCCCTTCATCCCATCCACAAAAGTGACCATACAGACCTATCTCACCGCAATGGATCCCTTAGTTGCCACTCTCCTTTAGAGAACTACCATGTTAGGCGATCGGGATACTTTTACAAAATTCTACAACCTAGCCTTAGAGCTATCGCGCGGCCTCAAAAAATCCATAGGCAGGATTGGGCAGAGCAGGCCATTTAACATGATCCCCAACGGAACTCCTTACGCCAGGGGATATAACCCAAATCTGGAAATGGGTGCCCCCGCGATGGCTATGAGTCCCCCGCCACTACCAATAGACTAGTAGGCCTGGTACATATGTCCATCATAGACTCAGATAATACCAGGTTTGGAATCTTTCCATTGGAACTAGCCACGATAGACATAACAACCACAAACAACCATTTAGAGTGCCCTTTTTTAGTCATTCACGGCTGGATGATTGTCGCCCTCGACTCTGGAAAATGTTGTTTCCTTCCTAGGGAACCAACAACAACAACCATCAAATTGTGACACAAGCACTCAGTTGACCACCGAGGTTGAATCCCTCTGGCGAATGTTGTCTACCCTAACTGTGGACATGGGTCAATTGAAGACAGGGTCCTACGCACCCAAGATTTCTAATTGCCAGAGGGAATATTTTCTTTGGCCAATGAAATAACAATGTCGAGGGAAGAAATTTCAACAATGGGCCTCGGCCCAACCAACAACAATGGAACAATAATGCAAACACCAGAGGTCTACCTCTGAACCAAAACACTAATCAGAATGGTACTAGACCATCCCATTTCACGCCAGTCGCAGACATCCAGCCCATGACCAATTGGTGTAGATTGCATGACACAGGATCCCACAACGAGGTAAATTGTGCCAAGCTAGAGAAGGTCATCATGATTTCCCAGCTAGATAGGCAACAATCATCTGATCCTACTCCCCCAGAACCTCCTATGCAAGAGCCAACTCATGGTGCATTCACCTATGAGACCATCTTCTTCGGATCCGCTGGAGAAGACAAAGAAGAATCCAAACTGTAAGGATTCTTTAATGAGTCAATTCCAGCCTTTGAGGCCAATTTCTTCACCAACCCATAGGCCCCTTACAACACTTGGAGCCAGGTCGGTAAAGGACCAGTTTACAAACCAACACCTCCTACACACACTCCATCCCTAGGATAATGCAACCAACCAACTTGTCCCTCTAAAAGGTTGTAGCTCTAACCAAGTCAAGGACCTGGGCGAGGGAAGCCACCAATTCCTAGGAGGAAGGTTTAAAATCACGAAGGCATTAGAACAAACCACCACTTCCATGACCTTGATGGAGGTTTTGCTAAACTTTCCCAAGCAGAAGAAGTCTCTTCTGAAACTCTTGGGAAGCCCAAAAGTTGTCAGCCACCCGCCCAAGACTATCTCTTTTGAGGACGCTAATGTGGCCATCTTCCAGGGAAATAATGAAGATCTCCCATTCCTACTAGGTCTGAACATACAAGGCAAAATAATACATAAATGCCTAGTAGATTCCAGAGCTTTGGGCAATATCATGCCCTTATCTATATGCCAGAAGCTCAGATTCTGATCCACCCCATCTAATGGTGCAGTAATCTAGTTGGATAAAACTACTATGAAGATGGTGGGTGAATTGAAGAATGTTCGGATACAGGTCATCCAGGACCCCAGAATAGCCAGCATAATAGATATTCAAGTGGTGGATATCCCATAGACTTATGGGATGTTATTAAGTCATAATTGGTCTATGTCCCTGAACGGATACTTTTGGACTAACTTCTCCCACTTATGGCTCCCCTAGGAAGGAGAATCAAACAAGATTCAGGTTTAAAGTGAACCTCAGATGAAGTAGGCCCTTACCAAAGTTGGGAGGGTTAATGAGGTCTTATTCTCTGAGACTTCCCCCAGGGTGTACCAACCCCTTGAAATATTAATGTTCAATTTCACCCCAAGATATGATCCCATAGTTCTATAGAGAACCCAAGACCTAGAAGAAAAGTTGAGGGTTGAGGTTAACTCTCAGGGTGCCACAGCGACCCCCGCTACACTCTTGTCTGGCACTTGGTGCTAGGTACATTATCAAAAGCATTCAGAGCTAGAGTGTGAGGCTTGTCTTTCCATTGCTACCTGACACATTAACGCCCTCTAGAACAAAGAGCATGGACATGATTCCCCAGAGCCCAGTATCCCTAATGGAAGCACTTCTTCAGTGCCATTTCTCCAGGGATCTCAACCCCAAACCCTCCAGAGGTAGACCTCACCCACGCACCATCAACGTGAGAGGAAACTCCTCCTAAGTCTCCCAAAAACAATCCAAAGACTACTCCATCTCCCCAGCTCCAGACGACAAGTGATGATTTGTGGACCCTTAAGTTCGATGGGTCCTGATCCAAACAAGGCTGTGGGGCCGGAGTAGAATTAATCAACCCATGAGGGAAATCCTTCCTTGCATCCTACACACTATAGTTCAACTGCACAAACAACGTTACAGAGTACGAGGCCTTAGACCTTGGACTCCTATTTGCATTAAGAAAGGAATCACTCGCCTCTGGGCCCTAGGTTATTCAGAGTTGATTGTTAGACAAGTCTGGAGTCAGTACACATGTCATGATAAGAGGCTGGCTGCATACTGCAATCAGGCATGGAGCCTTATTGAAGATTTTGATGCCTTCGACATTGATCTTATTCCCCAGCGGTGGAACTATGTCCCAAATGCCCTTGCTATTTCTTCCAACACACTTGAGCCCATGGCCGGCTCATGACTCCAGAGATTTTCTATTGAGATGATCCCCACCTAGTCCATTCTAGATAATGTCACCCACTTTTAGGTTTTTGTGGACGATCAGCATATCCTGACCTTCATGGCCAATGCTAGTGTCTTCAAGGACCAGACAGTGGAGGAACGAGACCATGATGACACTAGGTAGGGTGATGAAGATGATGGGATCCTGGACCTACCTACCAAAATCATCTTGAAAGGGATGGTTGCGCTTGAATGAATCTTTGACTCAGACCCTCAGGGCTAGGAAAAGATATCATCCTCCTCTGAGGGAGGAAAATTTGAGAAAGTGAACATCAGCCAACCCAGTGAAGAAAATATGATACACATTGGTACCTCCTTCTCCCTTGAGGAGAGGGAGAAGATTGTCATGGTTCTCTGAGAATACATAGATGTGATCACGTGGGGATATGAGGATTTGAAAACATACGACACATCCATTATGACTCATACCATCCCACTAAAACCTGATGCTAAGCCTTTCCAGCAAAATAAATAGCCAGTCAACCTGTTGATCGAGCCTCTGCTTTGTTAGGAGGTGGAAAAATTGCTGTCAGCCCGGATAATCTTTCCAATCTGGCATACTACGTGGGTTGCCAATTTGGTCCCTGTTAGGAAGAAGAGTGGTGAAATTTGCCTTTGCATGGATTTCTGAAATTTGAATAGAGCCTCCAAGAAAGATAATCACCCTCTCCCCTCGTTGGATGAGGTATTGCAGATAGTGAATGGATCCCAAATGATGTCTTTCTTGGATGGGTACTCTGGCTATAACCAAGTCATGGTTAAGTATGAAGATAGAGACAAAATGATATTCACCACCAAGTGGCAGACATTTTCATATCGGAGGATGCCCTTTAACTTGATTAACGTTGGGGCCACATTTCAGAAGGCCATGGACATTACATTCAAGGGCCTTGTGAAATAGTGCATAATCATCTACATGGATGATTTGACTGTATTTTTCTGGGATAGGTGTGACCATTCCACCCACCTTGCCCAAATCTACGAGAGATGTTGCTGGTACATAATATCCCTCAGCCCCAAGAAGTGCATATTCAGGGTCACTGAAGGGAAGTTGCTTGGGCATATTGTCTCTGAGAAGGGTATATCCATTTACCCAGAGAGAGTTGACGCACTGCTAAATCTACAAATTCCTGGCAGTAAGAAAGAGATGTGATCTTTCTTTGGAAAGATCAACTTTGTTTGGCGGTTCATCACTGGATTCACCAAAATCGTGAAGCCACTCAATGAGATGATGAAGAAAGACACCAAAATTGAGTGGAGTCTTGAAGCAAAGTAGGAATTTTCCCAGATTAAATAGACAATAACAGAGGCACGGTCCTGGCTAGTCCAAACTACTCCCTCCTATTTTACATTTACTCCTTTGCTTCACCGCATTCCGTCGCGGCAGTATTGACCCAAAAGGTCAAAGGGGAAGAATGACCAATAGAATTTATGAGCTCCCCCTTCAAGAACACCAAAGTCTAGTATTCATCATTGGAAAAGTAGGCCTTTGCTCTTGTTCACGCTGTGAAGAAATTTTGGCATTACATTCTCTGGAGCAAGGTGCATACTATCATCCCGGACCAAGATGTAAAATCTTTGCTAATGAAGAGAGAATTGGGTGAAAGATGAAGGAAATGGATAGCCATCCTCCAGGAATACAATTTAAAAATGCAAACCATGAAGATATTCCGAGGCTAGGGACTAAGTCAAGCAATAGTGGAAGAGACTCCCCACATAGAATGTCAAACATACACAGTGGAGTCTATCACTCGAGACCCATGGTACACCGATTTGGTGTACTTATAGTTAAATAACAAATGTCAAGAGGGGTTGCCTCCTAAAAAATTTCACACCCTATGGATGAAAAGTGCCCACTTCATGATCAAAAACTCCATGCTTTACCACAGGAACTATGAAGGGGTGTACCTTCAGTGCATCAACAGGGACCAAGCTGCCAAAATGATTAAATAATTTCATAGGTAGTTTGGGACCAGGCATGGCTGAGCTGACGCCACCACCCATCAAATCCTTTAGGCCAGATACAATTGGCCCTGCATATTTATAGATGTCTACACTCACGTCTAGAAGTGTCATACTTGCCAAACCGCAACATATCATTAGCGCAACCTGGCTATGCCTTTGTAGCCAGTGTTTGAAGCCAGACCTTTTGCCCAATGGGCATTTGACTTTATGAAAGAAATCAACCCCAACTCATCTGTCAACCACCGATACATCCTAACTGCAACCGATTACTGCACCCAATGGTCTGAAGCCATACCTTGCAAAAACAACATGGCAGACATGGTTATCAAATTCCTACAAGAAAACATCGTCACGAGATTCAGAATGCCCTTCGCTATAGTATGTGACAATAGTCCAGTGTTTTCTTGGGAATAACTACTTGAATGGACCTATGACCTAAATATCACTCTGAATTTTTCTAGCAACTATTACCCCCAGGGGAATGGTGTTGTTGAATCAACAAACAAAAATTTTCTTGAAGTGATCAAATACCTGTTAGAACAAAATCCCTGGGATTGGCACCAAAAGCTGAGATTTGCCCTCTTGGCAGATCGCATTTGAATTAAGGCCGCCCTGGGAACATCCCCATTCCATTTGGTTTATGGCCAAAATCCATTGTTCCTGATTAACTTACAGATCCTGGTTTTACAATTCATGCAGGAATTCAGCAACCGGGATAATATTGTGGAGGTTCGGCTCCTGGATCTGGTGCCAATGGAAGAAAAATGAGACGCACCCCTTGAACATTTTGCACATCATCAATTAGTGGTAAAATGATGGTCTGACTAAAGAGCCCAATACAAGGCCTTTCAGATCTCGGACTTGGTCCTTTTGTGGGATAAAGCCCAGGAAAAGAAAAGAAAGCACACCAAATTCTAACGGCTTTAGCACGGACCATACTTGATCTCAGAGATCTGTGAGGAAAATACCTACCACCTTAATACCATGACTGGAGAACCCTTCTCATTACCCATCAATGGACAGTTTCTCAAACATTACTTTGAATAAGGCAGATTTGTCCAGAGTTGTATTATATGTAAATCTTCTTGCTTGTAAATATTTATTTCCTGGTGTCCCCATTTGGGGGTGCCTTGCCTTGTAAATAGTTTGGTTGGCCATCCTCTAGGACTGCCCCTTTTCTTTTGTTTGCTTGGCCTTTATTTCTTTCATTTTCTTTTGTGGGTTTCCAGTATTTTGCTCCCCTTTCGTAGGCTAGTATGCTTCGCATAACATCTAGTCCTCGGGACGGTGCCTTTGGTATGCTGGTGAACTTCAAACCTATTATTAGCATGGTGGAATTGGTCCAGTCTCTAGAGTTATTTTGCAAGTTTAGTGGTAAATTATGAGTAGTCTTCATTGGATTTATCCCTCGAAGTCTAGCAATCAGTTAAATCAAAATTTTAAAGGAACAAGTAAACGGACCCACCGAGAGTAGATCGGTCACACTGGTTGATTGACCCAAGTCTGCACTTTTAGAGATTCTTTTCAGGTCTGGAGTTTTCTTTCCCCATTCAAAAAATTAAGGTGGGTGGAGGGGTGAAAGTAGTATCGCCATTGAATTTATCTAAGCTTAAGCTTAATGGTGAAAGAAGTATCGCCGTCCCACCTAGAAGAGAATAAAATAACAAAAGAAAAGATGGGACGAGACTCCAGTATCCAGGAAAAATGAGCGAAATTGATGACTTTGGGTTTAGTTTACTTAGTGCCTCTTCTCTATTTCTCCTAGAGGTCATCATCTTGACTTCCTTCCAAAGCACACACTTCACAACTGATGAAAGGATCATGGATTGAATCGCGTATGGTTGGATTTTCTTAGACGTTTCACACTTTGCAAGCAAGTTTCTTCGAGTAACGATTTGTTCTAGTTTTGCCAACCAGAGATTATGTCATTCTCAAATACGCTAAGGCATTCATCCTAGGGAGTCACCATTTGTTATTCCCTACATACCCATCCCTACATTTTGTGTGCAAAATGTTGGGTCCCCCCCTTTTTTCTTTTGGCTCTTGCATTTGTTTTCTTTGCCCTTGTTTCTTTTGTTACCTTCTCCGGGTTTTTCTTTTTGGAGGGTTTTTTTTTTGTTTTTTTCGTTCGTGTCTCTAGGACCCCATCCCAGAGTTGGTTGTTTCCTTTCTAGAAGCCAGATTCTAGACTCCGGGATTCTCTACCATGATGTCTTCTCCTCGTAAGAAGACGCAATTGTTTGGAATCCTCGGGCCCGAAGTCCAGAGGTTTTCCTGCTCCAAAGTTTGCAGAGAGAAGTTAGATTTCTTTTTACCTCAGGTATAAATAAGATTTATCTATCATTTTCACAGTTATCACGATTAAAAACACTCAGAGTTTTTAGAGTGATTCATTGGCAATTTGAGTGCAAATTGAGTGCAAGTTTCTCTAAGCTTAGTGGACAACGACGAATCGATCTTTGGTAGTTGTTCCTTGTGTTGGAGGTCAAAGCTATTGTAAAGTGGTCTTAGTGCTTCTTCCCTTCACCATTCTTTGAATTCCAGGTTGGTGTTTCTAGTTCTTGCCTTCGCTCTCTATTTTTGTTTTGTGTTGGTTTGTTTTGTTCTTGTTTCTGTTCATTTTGGCTTTGCTTTGCTTTTCTTTTGTCTTTGCATTTCTTGCTATTTGGTCTGCCACCCATTGGTGGGTCGGCTCTACCAGAGGGTTTTCTGCCCTCTATGCAGATGTAAGATAGTGTATACTATGCCCTTTCTGGTTTTGTTTTAGGATAGTTTCTCTACGTTTAATTTTTGTTATATTTTATTGTAGATGATGTATATTTTCTATATCTTATGTATATACGCTTCAGCCCTCGGCCCTCTTGTACCTATTTATGTATATTGTATTAATATACTATGTATATCCCTTAGAGCTTGTGAGCTCTTCACACTCTATCATGTACTTTTGCCTCACGAGATCGAGCCCACTAAGACAAGGTCATAACAGTTCAAACTCGGCACCTCGCTAGTTTGAACCATGGCATCTTTCTCTCTCCTCTATTTTGTTGCATTAATGGAAGGATTAATTTCCCATGTATGGCATTTAAAATGTGTCCAATTTGGCATTCAATTTTGCCTTGTGTCAGCCCACTTGTCCTTATCAATGCCATAACTGCCTTTACTCCACCTGATATTTTCTCATGTGCCAATGCACAATGACCAAAGTATGGCTTGTTGCCAGTCACATTGACAAAGGCTAGTTTGTCTAGACTCTGGACTCCCAACAGGATCTTAACTCCTACTTTTCCTTGTCACCATGTCCGCACACTCCTAAATGCTCAAGCCATGTTCATTTTAAGCTACTCTCAAACTTTTGATGTAGGTGATAACGTTTGTTTGACAGGTGTGGGTTGGTGAGAAATTTCCTAGAGTTTTAATTCATGTTTATATATGTCCTGACAATTTTTTGGTCTTGCAGGTTGATGATAAGCTAATCTAGAATGTCTGACAATTTTGCATCTCTAGATAGTCTGGAACTACCAACCACCTCTACTCGGGTAGCCACAAAATCAAAGATTGAAAGAGTGTTGGCCAATCTGCCTTTAACTACCAAGTATCTGAAGGATGGAGGTGTTGCGGGGTTCAAGATAGACTCCAAAGTTCATGAAATAATAGATCTAGACCTCGTGAGTTGGACCAAATTACAGGGTCTAATCCAGACCACTTACAGGTTAAAGGAACAAGGGGATAAGATAGCCACTTACCTAGCTACTTCCGGCATCATCAAGGCCGCAAACTTTCCATGCGCGGTGCAATCACCCAAACTTATCTGGCAGCTAGCGGCATTGTATAATCTATCCACTCACTCAGTCTTGCTTCTAGATCCCCGACCACTGCAATATCCTGCCACCATCGTTACATTGGACGCCCCCACCTTTATTTTTGGGTTGGGAATTCCACAGTTCAAAGGGTTCGCCATTATCACAAAGGCCAACTCACTAAAGGAATTTGGTGAGGACAAGATCATCTCCCAGAAACACCTCAATAATCATTGGTTGAAGTCTCCGAAGTGAGACTATAAAATAATTAAATTGGAAATTCCATGCGGGGATTTCAAGGAGCCCATTCAAGCGGGCATAATATTTTTGTGCAGAATCTTCGGATGGCCCCACACCCAGGAATTCTCAACATGGATGTATTATTTCTTATATTGCATAACAACACACAATAGGACTTTCAACAGGGCAGCAATTATATCAAATAATTTAGATACACAAATGAAGACCGTCGCCCAGAATTCACAATTCTATATGACTTCATATGTGCTGTGGGCATTGGCATAGCAAAGACTGGATTTTTAGGGCCTAGGAACAATTGAAGAGCTTAGGAATGGTCTGGGATAGGTCACACCTTGGGATCATTATCCCTAATTGCAGTGGGAGCTCAACTTCAAGAATTTCTGCCAGGTAAATGATGCCTTCATTTACCACAACATTCTTACACTTACCTGAGATTCTGGGTACCGCCTCTCATAGGAAGAAATGACACTGGTCAATTCTTATGGCCAATATTTTATTCAATTCAGACACCATACATACATTAGGGTGACAGGCTTCAACGGTAATCCCTACCTCCTTCCCTGGTATTGCGGGGATAGGATTATTCTTTTAGAATTCTGAAAGAAGATGATGGATCTACACACCTTCTTCACAGTGAAGAAGGTCATTAATGTCCCATTCCCCTTTTCTTTTGGGGATTACACATGTAGCCTCACCACAGTCTGGGAGGTAGATAATGAGTTAAAAGGATTTTGGCTGGTTGAATTCAACCACGCCCAGAAGAATTATGATCCCTGCGGCAAGATTATCATCGCACTACCTAGGGCTTCCCTGCCGCATGAAGAGGATATTGAAGACTTTTGGGAAGATTGCCAAGATAGATTTGATCTCAGGGCCTAGAAAAATACAAGAACAAGAAAAGGGCTCATGGAGGCACTAGACCTTCAGACTTTCCCAAAGTGTTTCAATGACGGTGGGCCGCTGGAAGATCCAACATACAAGGGACAGGGGTTAGACAAATTAGACCTCCCTCCAATGGATTGGGCCACTCTAGAGGATTTAATGATTGAAGGGGTATGCCACCCCATCATAGAAGCAAGTCACAAGTATTTATCTTGGGTGTGCCCCAAAAGCACCCGCAAGAAAGCAGTGGCCAAGAAGACTATCTCTTCTTCAGCTAGCACCATACCTTCTTCATCTGTCGTGCCCGCTGAAGCGAGTGTGAGAAAACAAAAAGAAAAGGAGGGAGTTTCGGTGCCCAAGGCATCCCCTCAGATTCCCACACTTCTAATGGTGAAGCTACATGATCAAATGAAGGTGACAAAGTTAACTAGCCAACAAATAAACATCCAAGTAGCTTTCGGTCTCCCGATTACTCCAATGGTAGCTACACACTCAATGAGACCCCCTTCGTTGGTAGCAATGATGAATTGGCAGACTTTTGCCGAGGTAGAGTCTTCCAGTATTCTGGACACTGGGGCTTCTCTAACCAAGAAAAAGAAAAAAAGCTATGACCCCCACACCAAGCACTGCCCTTAGTATGCCCAAGAAGCTCTCAGTGGATGTAAGTTTGGATTCTCCCAAACTTGAGGATATCTCACACTCCTCTCTGCCACATGACGATTTTGATGATACCTTCTTGGCAGAGGAGCTTCTAGAGATATGGCAAGGTGTTAATACTGTAGTGAAGGAAATTGAGGCTCAAGATAAAGAAGAAGCCCCTACTGAGAATAGAATTCCCAAATAAGAAGAAGCATCAGAGTAAGAGGCTTAGGGAGAAACCCAAATAGGGCATGAATATGAAAAGATACCGGTCCAAGGGACTGTGGATTTGCCAAGGTAACCTACACTTGAGCCACCAATGGAAGGAGAGCCCAGACCCCAGGGAGAAACCGTACCTCTGACCATCACACTCCAGGTGCCTTTGGGAACTTTGAGTGAACAAATGCCCTGAAGCACTTTTGGTGAAGTTGTTACAGCTACCACCTTGCTAAACTTTGGCCAATGACCTCACCCACCTCTGGAAAATGTCCCAATAGAGGAAGAAAGTACTATAGAAGATAAGGCCAATAAGGCCCAAGAACAACAACAAACAATGGACCAAGAGGTCCTGGAAGAAGAAAATGAAGAGGCTACTGAAACCACCAGGGAAGATGAAGTCCCTGAGAACACAAAAATTGAGACCGAAGAAAAGATTCCAGGTGATTTTGTAGAGGACACCAGCATGGAAGAAAATATCAAGGATTTTAGAGAACAAGAAACCAAAAAAGAAGAGGAAGTAAGAAAGGAACTAGAATAGGAGTAGGAGAAAGAGCCTGAGGATAATGTAGACTCAAGGAATGTGCCGCCGAATTTAGAAATGGATCTTAATGAACAGGAATTGGCAGCTAGGCCACCCTAGCCACCCCAATGGCTGGTGGAAACCAAGAAAATAAAAGCTCCAGCGGTGACTACGGGCGCTCCTCTATCACTAGCCGAGATGATGGCCAAGAACACCAAGACAAAGAAGCCTAAAAGGGCACGGGTGGTCCATACTCTCTGGACCAACCCAGTAGGAAGCACCGTTGCGGTCATCGCAACACCCCCAAAAAATATAGATGCAGCAGTTGCAAGGCCTGAAGACTATAATATAACAGAGGTCAAGCTGGGGAAAAGAGACAAGCAAGGGGAATTGAATTTTCTAAAAGAGGCTACCAAGGCTATAGAGGCCTAGTATGCAAAATAGGGCCAGAAGTTACAAGAGGAAAGAGAGACAAATGCCAATCTCCTTGAACTTTTGGCAGAACTAACACAGCCCTTGGACGAAGTTCACCACGGAACGCCTTCTTCCAGATTTTTGCTTGCACAGGGCGACGTGGACTTACTACGCATCATGAAGAAAAAGGCACAAGCAGTAGATGTGTGGGTAGCCGAGCAAATAACAGTGATGAGAGAATTTTTGGCGGCATCCCTCCTAGAATTTTACAGGGTAAACCTTGCCCTTGGACATGCCAGAAACTCCACTCAAATATGGGAGAAAGACTTGGAAAAATATGAGAAATGGAAAGCTGGGTTGGAAGAAATCTGCAGCATTGGTGAAGAGGTTGCCATAGAGTCTGGCATTTTAGGAGAAGAATCATATGATTCCCTCCAGGTCCAGTACTCCAGACTTTCCCTCAAAATTGAGGCTTGCAAGGAACTGGTTAACACCTTAAAGGAAAAGCTAACAGGTGCCGGATATCCCCTGGGCTTATTCAAGGCATTCGTGGTTGGGGTTTCACAAATTGATCCCCTCACCACCAGAACATTTACCCTAGAGGATTATGTCCTCAGCAATTTTAACGAAAGGATGGAATCCCTATATCCACCGGGTGGAGATTTTGATCAAGGTAGGTTGTCCCGGTTGTCAAAGACCATGATTCGGTCGCACGATGCCATTAAGATGGTGAATGAGTTCCAAAGCGAGTTTGAAGAGGTTGAGGATGCAATAGAGGCTATCCATAGCCGGTGGGATAGCATCCGGAGCATAGATGAAGAGAGAATTAGCCAAGTGTTAGAGGGTTGGGAGAAAATATAAGTCAATAAAGTTCTCCAGATCCAGGAGAATTTGGCCCAACATCATATTTTGTATTCTTTAATATTTTAGAATGTAAGTCCCCGGATCCTGGAGTTCCGGGTCCCACATTTTTAAATTCTTCATGTGACCTGTGTCTTGGATCCCAATGCCAACCAGTCACTTTCAGCATAGTAATAAAGGTTGGCAGAAGATGGATAACTACAACAAGGAACGTCAGCTCGACGGGAGGTTTCTAACAGATGGTCTTCCCAAGGCACCGCTTCAGAGATACACCTAGCACATCAGAGATAGGGCACCAATTTCCCATTCATGAGGCATGTAGCCTTGATCCCCAGGGGATTATATTTCTTCTTTCTCCTTCTCGGATCTCTGCTTGAGGCTGATTCTTCCACTCCATCTTTCTTATCTTATTCTTCTGACATGTCATGCCTTTTCCATCTCAAGGTCTTTGGTAACGTGGTGCAGGTAGTACCAGCCACCTGATAGTGTATTATATTATAAAATGTACAATAAGTTAGGGTTAGGGTTAGGTCAAAGGATGTGTATAAATAATAAGTCTGACCTCATTCCAAGGGTTGACAAAATTGATGATTTTGCAGTCCATAGTTAATAGAAAAGCAATTTTCTCATTTCCTAGTTGTAGAGCTCAATGATCCATAGTTTTAAGCTTTCAGTAGTTAAATTCTCCCTAGGAGTTACCATTGTGCCATGCACCAGTGCTTGTTTGAAGGATTTTAATGAAGAAGGAAGGGTTCTCTCAATGATTTTGTTGGTACTCTGTCTTCTAGGTTGACGGTATTTTATGCTTTATGTTATTCATTTCCTTTTCTCTAATGCTTAAAGTAGATTAACGACCTCCTTTCTTTGCTACTAATAAAATATAAGCTGATGGTTGTATATTTCTTCGGTATTTACTATAGTGTGTTAGAGAATTGTCGATGTTTTGAATGTTTAGCATAACTGTAGGTAGATGAAATACTTCTAACTCTGCACCATCTTTTTAAGTTTATTTGTTAAGTGAAAACATGCTTGGAGGAAACCTGTTTACCCAAATCCCCAGAGTTGATGAGTTGAAGATAACCAGCTATCCCCATTGAAAAATAGTCACATCTCCCAACCAAGCCCTGCACTGTCGAGACCCAGCTCTCACGTCCTTAGAGGCCCAGGGAATCTCATTTCCCCGGACAACCTTTACAGGCAAAGTTGGCCAGTACCCTGGTACCTGGTGACACCTTACATCTATTGGTGGACCCGGTCACAAAGTCCCATCAACAGGTATAAGAAAGGAGGAAACTTTGATTTGAAGACTTTTACCAATGTTTATTGGGTAGGAAATGTTGATGACAAAAAGAGAACTAGTGGTGGAGTGTTCTTTCTTGGAAAGATGTTAGTCTCTTGGACTAGAAAGAAACATAATTGCATTTCTCAGTCTACAATAGAGGTAGAGTATATTGCTACAGCAGTGAATTGTTCAAATATCATATGGTTCAAATAGCTCTTGTCAGGTATGAAGGAGGAAATCAAAGAACCAATATTATATATTGTGACAAAACTAGTGCTATTAAAATTTCAAAGAACCTTTTGATGCAGACTAAGACTAAGAAAATCGTAATAAAGTATCATTTCTTGAGAGAATTGGTTCAGGACAAGGAAGTAAGTTTAGAGGAAAGCTATGGTTGATTCCCCTAACTTAGGCTTACTAAAGCACAAATTAGTGAAGCATCAATCGAGCTATAGTGAAGATCTAACAAGTTAATGCAGATTGTCAGAGCTTATTCCATATGAATCATTATATCAGGTACATTAAAACTTCATTGGATGGAGTCTTTGGCATTAGATGTCAAAGAGGGAGAGATTATTGATTTCATTGCTAAAGAAATCATTATTTTAGAGGGAAAATTTTTATCATATAAACAAAGATTTATGTAAGAGAGAAATTTTTGTATCAATGACTGTGAAGAAGGGAATTTTCTGGATGAGAATAAGAATGAAGCTAAGGACATTAAAAAATTTATTCTTGTTTCGGTTTCTCTAAAATTCTTTGTATAATGATATGTTGTGTTACCATTAATGCCAAAGAGGGAGATTGTTAAAGACAATTATTCAATCTTGTATTGTTATTGATGTTACACAAATGTATTGATGCTACACAAATGTCTAAACCTAACCAAGCACAATCAATGTATGCTGAGATCTCTCGGGCATTGAAGAAGACTCCAGTATTAGACAAGGGATTTGTAGTATTAATTGAGTTCACTCAAAAAATACAATAATTTTAGTTTTATCCAAGTAATGCTTAGGCACCGAAGGATTAAAATGTTAACCGAGTTATGCATTTAGTGTTATCCGACTTACACCTGTTTACACTTTATGTTTAATTGGTTAATATTAGCCAACTGATTTAAGTTTTATTATTTATTTGGAAGGGTATTCAATATGAATTGAAAAGTCGTGTCATATATATACAAGGTCATGTTTGGATTGAATATGATGTAGATTTTTTGATATGAAGATGGAAAGGTGAAGTAAGAAGGAATTCTGATTAAGGACAAAATATCCAAACCGAGCTGCAAAAGAATATTTGATCAGTGAGGATACAGTTAAAGCTAGAAAAGACATCAAAATCTACAAAGTCAATTTCTTCTTCAATCATTTCAACTCATTGTTACTCTCTAACAATTGTAGCAGTGATCCAAATATCTTGATAGAGTAGACTTAACAGTCTTTCATAAATCCTCTCACAAAGTTGCATTTATACATTGAAGTGTTTGAAGACCTCTAACAAGGCCAGCCCTAAGAGGGTGATTAAATCCTCTAACAGGGTCACACCTAATAGTGTGTTTTGTAACTTTTAACAGGGTTGGCTCCTAACAGGGATCACTTCAGAAGAGTGAAAAATAGTAACTAGCTGCAATTGGTAGTTTTCCCAAATTGGGTTTCCACGTTAAATCTTAGTGTCATCTGTGTATCTATTATTTTCTTTATGCTTTATGTTTCTACACTTTAATCACATTTAATATATTAAAGATTGCTTTTTTAACCAAGTAACAACATAATATCTTTTATTAACTGAGTAGATGATAAGTTTGATTAAGACATCTAAGGGACTTGGATTTGTTTTTTTGGTAATTGATTCACCCCTCCCCTCTCAGTTACTCAACTCAATTCCAATGTGTGTGTGTGTGTGTGTGTGTGTGTGTGTGTGTGTGTGTGTGTGTGTGTGTGTGTG
>MU225465.1:3182997-3197369 GCA_018584345.1 Thuja plicata
TGTTTCAAATAGTTCACTTTGTGTAGTATCGACAAAATGTTTTGGATGTGAAATCTTCATACCGGTCTTGTCATCTTTAATCTGTATAGTGTCCCTTCTATTGGAAGAAACATGAGAGTGGTTGGTCAAAAATTCAATAACTCGACTTCTTACATCTTCAGAAATTTTGTCTTTTTGAGGAACTCTACAAATATGTACCCAATTCTTTTCAATGTTCATATCCAACACATTTCTCTTCCTAATATATCTCTGAACAGTTCTTCGAGATACGTTGAGTAAATTAGAAACTGCTCGAACTTGATTTTTGTGTATCAATCTCTTACTAGTAATCATAGTCATCAACGCTCTTCTAGCAGTATTTGAATCAGATCATCCATGATCTGTCCTATTAACAACATTCAATGCATCTTGCAAATTCTCAATTATTGTTTCTTTTACTTGACCTCCTTGTCCAATTTTCCTATTATGAACACCTAACAACTCCAAAACTGGAGTCATTTCTCTTTTCCGAAATAACTTTGCAAACAATTGTACTTTTCCCACCAAATTTTTATCCTCAAAATATTCTTTCCACGTGTTTTTGACATGAAATTTAATAGTACTGTCAGATATCAGGTGCTCCGGTGCAATTTGACTAACAAGTGATTCCTCATTCATCTCCATTAAATTTTGCATTGTAGGATAAATACATATACATTGACTACTACCAATATCCTCCCCTAGTTGAGTTGCACCTTCTTCAACATCGATAGGTTCTTCTTCAACATTTACCAATTTCTCTTTGGTAAGTTTTGTATGACCTTTCATTTGGTCATTCCTTTTATGATCATATTTCCTTGTTCTAGTCCTTTTATTTCCCATTGCTCAAATAGAAGCAAAAAAAATATTTTGCTTTCAGAATCCTTCTTTATTACAAAACTTGCAAAGTCATAGTCCTTTGGTCAAAAAATGCCTTTTTTGTTTCCTCAAAAAACTTTAAATATTCTGAAATAAGTATTTAATTTCGCAATTGGTATTTATTTTTTTTAAAAAAAACTTTTACATGTACCCTTAAAATTGAAAGGGTGGGTCACCCACGTGACTACTCGTGGGTGGCCGACCACTTAGGTAGACTCGACCAAGTCACCCTCAACTGAGTAGTACTTGGCCAAGTTATACTCGACTGAGTCATCGTAGGTGGCATGCCTTGTTGGCAACCAAACCTCCAAAAACACACTGAAACATAAAGTTTCAACTTTTTCTATTTTTTTCTGTACTGAAACTAAACAATGTCAAAAAAATAAAAGTACCCTTTTCTAGATCTCAGAACTATGATTCTTGACATATAATTTTTATGTTGTTTCGGCTACATAACATTGAACAAATTTGTTAAAAATTGCATGTAGGTTATTAAAGCTTTTGGAAGTTGTTGATTCAGATAATATAAAAAAATACTAAATCAATTTGGAAAATTTTTAAAATCATAGATAACACTAGAGAAGAGAGTCCTCTTCAATAATATGTAATTTATTTAGTTTTTAGTATAGTTTTGATAGGGGAAAAATGGCAGGAGATAAAAAATGGTTAATTTCAACTAAGTTCTACTTTAAATACTTATAACGGGCAAAGTATACATCAAAAAAACTTCTTTCTTTTTTTTGGCACTAGCTATACATGTCATCTAAAACATAGTCTGAAATTGAAGGAAAAACTAATGTTTTACTTATAATGATTTGGCGAGAAGTAAACTCCCTGATTTACAGTGTTTTTCACGAAATGAAAAATAGACCTTAAAATTTCAAAAAACATATTAATTTTGGTTCAAATTTTTTTAAAAAAATTATAAGCATATAATTCATCCTATTTCACACATTTCATCAGTTTACATCATCTTCAAATTCTCAACAAAAATGTGAATTTTATGCCCTTGAAGTTTTACAATTTTGGTGTTGTTGTCCTTTTCCTTTGTAAAAGGGTGACAGATTATTGTGCTTTTACCCTCTTGTCTCTTTATATAGACAAAACCTTAGCATTATAGTATTCACATAGGTCCATTTATGAATCCCCATTTAGTACCATGGTCAATTTCGTGCACACTCATTGCAAACATCAGTAGGTCCAAGAAATCAACACAAACATAGTAAGATACATAACATAAACAAACACACATTCACTCACATTTTGCGTTATCAATTGATTAATCTTAATTTAACCAATATTTTCATTTAATCCAATTTGCATAATATTAGCTTCTAAGTAAATCTGTATCATGATATCATATACATATCCCTTATATTGCATCATTGAAACTTGACCATATTGATAATTCACATTAACTAACATAGGGCATCACATGAGTACATAGTGCTAAGCTATGACGAGCTAGGATAGGCTTCAGAGGTCTTTAACCAATGGATAAATCACAAGGAGTGATCATACAAATTTTTTGGCTAAATATGTATTCACATAGGAAAATGAACCATAAGCACCGGCAATCAAGGAAATCCAACCAACAATTCAAACACTGACCAATTCATGAACATGAATAACACATTATAATCACAACCAAGGAATCCAACATAACTTTATATGCAATACTCCAAATGAGTTGTGATCATAGAAAAATCTTCCTAATGATATCTAGAACACTAATCTATGACCGAAACTGGTGTTGAGCGCCCTCGACTTATTTTGTGATAGGATAGTTTTCTCTTCATTTTCAGTTCTAGGTTAAATTTTGTTTTAGGACTAAAGGATTGATTCCTTGGATCATCCTATTGTAAGATCTCAGTCTACTTTGTAAAGTTAAGGGTCTTAAGGTACTCTATAAACCTTAAGGTCTCCTTAAGCCATTAAAACTAGAGATCCTATTGTTTTGATGTTTTTGAACCTTAGTCCAAGGTTATGTCACATTTAGATTCCCCCCTAAGTGTTTGGAGTTAGTTGTTTTTCTTTTGCAACATTTCCTAAAAACTGTCAAAATTGCATTGTTGTTGATCAAGTTGCATAGTTGCCAAAAAAAGTTGCATTGTTGTTGAGAAAATTTGCTTGTTTCCGAGTATCAGGTTGTCAACATATTGCTGAGTAACCTAAGATAGTGCCATTTGGTATTCCATTAGTTATGAATCACAAAGAGACAGTTGAATTGATTGTATTCTGCTATAAAAATGCTCCCTTAGAGAGAAGAGTAGGGGAGAGAAGATATATATGTAACAAATATGTACAGCTTGATATGTTTTGAAGGAATATGAACAATTTTTTGAGCATTCTGAGTGTGTATGGAGTTGTGTAGTTCCACTAAGAAAAATGAGTAACATTTGTTTATGGTTTTGTGAGTTTACTTGTTGTTTCAATATGTTTCATTCAATTTAGTATTGATTTGTAGAAGTTAGAAGTGTTTTTGTAAGCACAATCTAGAAACCCTCCTATTTTGGGTTTGTGCATAACATGGAGCCCTAACTTGGGATTTCTCTAGTGGATACTCATGACCACTTTGAAAATTCAATTTAGGGACATGTATTGTAGGAATTCAGAAGATAAAGAACTCAAAGTTAGGTTTGTGGTTTTTAAGATCAAGCCCTAGGTCAAATATCCTCATGTATTTGACCAGTCAAGTAAGAAAATGTATGAACAGATGAATGGATCATATGGGGGGAATTGGTAGGTTGGTTTTTAGGGATATTTTGGTTATTTGAACATTCCTGGGTGATGGTATTAACTCTATGTGCCCATCTCTTGATAATTTCTTTGTAAACCAATCCTAATTTGGCCAATTAGGTTTGTGTGTCTTGCAGGTGTTCAAAGGTGCTAGAGTAGAGTTGGTCTCTATGACTTTTGGGTTTTTTATAACTTCCTAAAGGGTACCTAATTCTATAATTTATTTTTCAATTCCATTTTCAAAAGTAAAATTTTTCTTAGGAAAACCACCTAGAAAAGGTTACAAGGATTTCTAGAACAATATTGTTTTTAACTTGTTGCCTCAATTTGAGCACTTGGGTTCACTTTGTGGCTTCTTGCATTTTTACACCCTAAATTGGGTGGTATCATAGCCACTAAAATAACCTTGGGAGAGACAAATATGGTGGAAAATACATAAGACTCCCTAGTGGAAGAAGAAGAAGAAGAAGAAGGAAGAGGAGGAGGAGGAGGAGGAGGAGGAGGAGCCTAAAATAATAATTTTGGAGAAAATAATTGTATATCAAGGAAATATAAATCAAGTGATAAAATTTAATGATAGGTATGATTCAAATGATCAAATTCTTATATAAGACATTATGATAAAGCACATGATAGTTTTTAAGAAGTACTTGATTGACATGGATGAAAGTATTCCTAAGGAACTATGTGATAAGCTTCAGATAAGAAAATAGCTAGCATAATAAGAAGATGAATAAATTTGAGTAAAATCTATTAAGGACCTATTACCATTGATATCATTTGATGAGCATGAAAGGATACTAAAGGCACTCAAACCCTACTGAGAATTAAGTCCAGACTGATAAGATAATGGGGAGGAAATATAATTAAGTGATTGAGGATACTCAAAAGGGAATTGACAAGATCCTAATGGAAACTGAATGTAAGAATCTCTCACCTCCTAAATCTAAGGCTACTGAGCCAAAAAATATCCTAAGGGGAGAGTCATCCAAGCCTACAATAATCAACATTGATTCACCTAAGCATGGAGAAGATGACCGTCAATTTTTTAGTACTATAAAGCAACATGATTTCTTTGTTGCTAGTGTGCCTATAATTTTGGACACCTCAATGGATACTAATTGTTTCCCATGAAAAAAACTTTCCCTTGTAAAAATTGCTAAGTAGCGTGTATGTTGTCAAATGCATATTGACCTTTGAATTGTAAACTTCACAGTTCAAAGTTAAAGATTCAATTTACAATCCCCATGTTACTTCATGTTCACCTTTTTCCTTCAGTTGGCATGAAGTCATGTGAGTATGCATTTTCTTACTTTCCACATTTTGAATCGTGAACTTTGAACCACCATTTTGGTAGTTCAAAGTTCAAGATTCGAAATGCAATTTTTTCCCCTCAGCCCTTGCCCCATGTTTCCATTTGTTTTGACGTCTCTAAATTTTCTTATTTTGAATCTTGAACATCTCCTTTTCTTGTTCATAATTCAATTTTCAATGTTTGTCATGCATAAGTCTCATTTTGGCTATGAGTCTATCAAATGATTTGAGCAATCTGATTTTTGAACTTTGAACCTCACTTCACAGAGTTCCAGGTTCAAAATTTAATGTGAAACAAATAACCAAATTTATGTAGCTCATGCCAAATCTTGCCTTTATTAAGAAAAGAAGTTGAAAAGACGTTGGTTTTAAAGCCAACTCAACAAAAGTACCTATCATGCAGAAGTAGAGTAAATGTGATTGGACAGGTTCAATCAATGACAATGGGAATAATCAAGTCGTGTGTGGTGTCACAATTACCAAATTGGCAACTCAAACGTATGTATTAATTTGTCTTATTTCTTGCCATTTTTTCTCATTTAGCAACTGCAATAGCATAATCAGAAGAAAGTTGTAGAGAAGGTAATCATGGGAAGGCAAGAATAGAGCATTGCTGAGTCTCAAGAAATCTTCTCCATTTCCATTTCTAATTTTAGTTTTAACTGTAAGAAAGAAGTTAGGATTTTCCATTGTTTTTATTGATGTTACTTGCTTAAGTATTGATATGTCTAGTCCTAGTATGTCGGCCTCAAAGGCCAAGTTTGTAAAGGAGAACAAGTTTTCTCCTGTGCATAGTTGTCTTCCTAAAATGAGAGACACCATCTTTGTAGATGAAAATTTAGAAGAGATTGTTAATAGTTTCAAAAATGCAAAGGAAGTAACCTTCACTGCAAAAGTTGTAGAGAGTGGTTTCTTGGAAGCAACAGGTTTTCCAGAAGCGATTCCATGCCCAGAATTGGTAATGGAGTGCAGAAATAGATAAGACAGGAGTAAGAGATGCATTCATTCTTTTTCTGGAGAAGTGTTGATAACCATCAACAAATAGATAGTCATGACATCTCTGTAAATTCTGCCCATGGAATCATATGGTGATTGGAGCATTGAGAAGGCTACATGGGAATATGACCAAAACAAAAAAAAGAATAAAACAATAATATTACTAGATATTGGTTGATAAACTATAAAAGAGGAGGTTCCATATTACCTAAGAAATTAAAGAAGAATCACTTGATTAGAGAGGTCCAAGATGTAGTTATTATGTTGAACAGGTGAATGGAAAACCCAATGACATTCTCTGGGAAGACTGGATGTACATTTTTCTATCTAAGCTATTCTATCAAAGGAAAAGGTGTTGATTAGGAAGAAGTGATAGCAGAAAGGCTTCATGAAGAATTATTCCAATCCACAGAAGCATCAAGTTTCTTTCTGACTTCATACCTATTTTATGTGCTTTCTACTTGTAGAAATTAGGAGGGATTTCTGCATAGTCAATGGAAGGAAAATATGACAATTTATGAATATTATCCACTGCTGTAAAAGAAAAAGAATCCAGAAGACTTCCAAAGAGTTCAAAACACATTTTTGTCCAAGCTTGTTTTTGAGCTAAAAGGAAAAATCAATTGTAGGATGTCCAAAGAAGCTTTGTAGTTAATTAAGATTTATGGTAGATTTTTCATCCAGTTTCTTACTTTTAACTACCTAAGAGTAGGAGGATTCAGTGGAGAACCTCTAAAACTCCCAAGATATTGTTTAGATAAATATGTCTTACTAGTAGTCTACAAACAATTAATCCAGGTTGAGGTAAAATTTAGACTTAAGAGAGGGGTGGGTTCTCTTTTTCCCATTGACTTAGGGCATTATCGTTTTAGATGTATGCACACAGGTTCTACCTTAAATGAAGAGCTAAAAATCATAAATCTCCCTTCCTACTAGAAAAAAAATTATGTTAACACCAAGCATTTTGTATCAAGTCATTTAAATATCGATGCCACATTTCTGCATCAAGCAGGGATGGAAGATTTTTTGGTAAACATTGTAGATTAAACTGAAGTTGAAAAGAGATTGCACTCCATATCCACTTTGCAACAAATTTCCTCATTATGATTGTCTTTCAAAGTTAAAGGTTTAGATATTGAAGATGAAGAAAGTGTCTTGGAATCTTGATATGTGGAGCTGAATGATGATGCATTATATAGGAAGATAGACTGGGAAAAAGGAGAAGAAGAATATGTGAATGCCATGTCCAAAGATTTTTTTAAAAGAACACATAGATGGTTAAAAGAACTAAATCAAAAGAAGAAGCAAGAAACTTCTGGTTCATTAAATAGAAAGAGTCTGAGGATTTTAAAGCTCACAACTTCTCCTGTCCATACTGATAAGATTGATAAATTTCCTTCTACAGGTGAGACAAAATCTAGAGTAAAAGTTCATTTAGAAGAAAAGAAGCCAAAAATTGGATAATTTGTGAGAATAACTAGAACCAGAAGCAAAAGGAAAGAGAAGGTAGATAATATCTCATGCATTGTAATAGATCCTAAGGACAAATCTGATTTGAAAACTTAGAAAAAATCCAAGATGAGTAAGTCACCAGTCAGTCCTTCAGGAAATGAATCAGCGAAAGCAGGTCATCAGGACTTGACAATTTTAAAGAGTCCTAGAACACAAGCCTCGGCAGAGACTACTACACCAGAAACTCCAAACTGGCTGGAATTGTCAGTCAGCAAAAAGAGAAACATCATGATAGTCTCCACTCTAGCTGGAGACCTAGTCAACAAGTACTTGGGAAAAACCCCAAGGGTGAAGAAGCCAAAAATAGAGGCTATGTTGGATGTAGACCCTAAAATAGGCCACTGGATTGCAGAGGTTTTCAAGCCCAGTTCTGATAAAACTATTGATGAAGTGAAAGAGAAGATTTTTTATGTTGAAAAGGTGGATTTGGGTTTGGCCACTAGAGCTACTGATTTGAAGATCTTGAACTCAGCCAATAAGAAAATCAATCACCAAGTATTGAAAGACGCTGAAGAAAAAGTGAAGCTAAAGAAATCTCTTTGTAAGTTAGCTAAATATATACAAAATATTCAAGGTCCAGTTCCTTAGCCCCTATCCATGATACCCATCAACTTGGATCTTATGTCTCCATAACACCATAAATTCCTTGATCAAGTCCATAAAGACAGATCCATATCAAAGGCTTTCTTCACTTGGAGTGATATGGTAACTAAAGATATCACAAAATTCACTAATGATTTCAATAAATTGATTGAAAAGTCTGATAAAATTCTCAAAGAAGTAGAGGAAGATGTTGAATCATGGAAAAAATAAAAAGATCAGATGGAGATTGAATCATGTAATATGGAAGAAGTTTATGCTTACAGTATAAACAAATTTCTTTTAGAGAAATAAATATCAGGCCTTGAAGAGAACTCGTTGTTTGTTGCCAAGATGAACATAGAATGGGGAGGTGCATTGTACAAGAAATCCATTGAAGAATATTTTGAGATCCTTGAATCTCATATAAACTCAAAGGAAATCATGCATTCCCAGAATGAATGCATGGGGAAAATAATTGGAGGTGAAAAGGAGACTGGTTTTCATATGACTAAAGTGCTCACTTCTTATGAAAAGAAGATAGAAAATCTAAGAGCTGCTAAAGAGGTTGAGGTGAAGGATTTTTCTGTTTTAGCTCATGTGGAATCAACAATTGTCTATGGCTACAAGTAAATGAAGATTTTTGAAAATAAATCCTAGCTGATTCAAAACTTCAAGAACATTTGGGGGCAAAGGTTTGAAATAGTTCTCACCTTAAAGAGAGGTTCTCGGCTGCATTTGAGGAATGGAGCGCAGAAAAAGGTGCCACCTACATTGTGGGGAAAGATGGAGCTGAAATTTCCCAATCAGTCAATTAGTTTTCTAGATAACTGTCTTATTTTTGCATGTTACCCAAAAGTTTTTTCTATCTCTTTGGTTAATTAGTTTTTAAAAAAAAACTAAATTATCCCTGCGTGGCTATATATTAGATTTTTGATGACCAAATGAGGGTTGATTCTCTAGTGAAAAACTTTGCAATGCTATCTTTTTGTTTGAGAAATACATATAATCAGTTGGTTTTATGAGCAGATTCTGGTAATTTCATTGATCAGTTGATCTGATGAAATGTATGATTTTAGTTTCACTTGGAATTAAATGATTATGTTACTTTGATATGCAAATATATCATAATGTTTTGTCAAGATTTGATCTCTTTTGAATCAACCAGTATTAATTAGTTTTCTTTCTTAATTCAAGTCAGTTGGCTTGGATATCTAGATTATCTGTTAAGAATCTCAAAGCTTTTTAGTCCTTTGATATGTGATGAATGTTAATTAAAGCCTTTCATGATTTTTGGTAAAAAGTGTATCTTGGATTAATATTATTTTCTAATAAGAAGTTATATAAAGATAGATATTTGTATAAGGTTGTTGCTACTTTGAAGTAGAGAGTGTAGTTGTAACAAAATCATTCAACTGTTAGTGTATTTTTCTTCTTTTCTGGGCATAAGGAGTTATTTATCTGTTCATCTTGAAAAGGAAAATCTATTCACTAACAAATTTTTGGCGACTCCGCTGGGGAGTATGTTGTCAAGTAGATCAGTATGCAATTTTTTTGATAAGGTTAAATCATGGTATTGCCTATTGATGTAGTTCCTGGTCAAGAAGAAATCCCTCTATTCCTTCAACCTAACTTACATTTACTACATACTCAAGAGGACATTATTGCCGATTTAAACACTCTGGCCTGGTAGTCAAGAGCAAGTGATCAACAATATCAACAAGTTCAACTTCTTATAGAGGAGGAAGAAGAGATTTGGGAGTGGCTAAGAGGCCTTTGCATAACTCAAGAGTCTTCCATGGTAGATAGGGAAGGTCAAGGCCCTTAAAACCCTAAACCCTGGATTCTTGTCCTTACACCAGATCCAAGAGAAGGGAGGGTATTTTTGATAGGTTTTATCAAGAGTTTCAGAATTTACATTTTCCAATTACCTATAACCCTAAGAAGAAAGAAAAGAGTAGACCCTCCTCTCCACCTAAAGTTTCTCCTGAAGCATCTTCACATCAGCTTAATTGGAAAGCCTTAACATTATTTGGAATCCAAGCTCCACCTATTGTAACCATCTTCCCGAAGTCACTCATAGCACAACCTTGGGGAGTGACATTTGGTCCTTTGAATATGGGAGGAAACCATCCCTTACCAAAAGGGGCTAGAGATATCCTACCTAAGTTCTATGGAAATGGAAATATGTCTTTGGATGACCATTTGAATGCTTTCAATACCGCTTGTGGAGTTTTAGATGTTTAACATGAAGATGTGGAAATTAGGTTATTTGTGCAAACCCTTGTCGAGTCAGCCACTGATTGGTTCTATCATCTACCAAATGGTCATATTACTGATTAGAATTCTATGAAAATAGCCTTCAAATCACATTTTAAATCTGTTGAAGATGAATATTCCTTCCTACTTCAATTATCCCAATTAAAAAAGGAGATGCATGAAGCCATGAGGGAATTCATGGAAAAATTCAATAAGATCCTCTACCAAATTCCCAATGCCAAGAGAGCTAATTGTGAAAACCAAAAGGGTTTCTTTGTTAATTCTATGCCACCAGATATAAGTTATCAGTTGAGACAAGATAGAGTTGCTAACTTAACTACAGCCTAGAGCGTAGCAGTATAACTTGAAGATGATCTAATAAAAGTAGGAAAGAGGAAGTGGGAAGTGAAAACACTAGCTAATCAAGCATCTACCTCTGGTTCTACTGAACCGGTAGTACAGAGATTAGTTAACAATATGATTTCTCTAAAAATAAAGTTACCAAAATCTACGCCCACCCCATATCAAGACATACCTTGTAGATACCAAAACCATGGGACAAGGAATTATGAAAAACCATTAAATGCATTGCCAATTCAACAAAGGCTTCAAATTGAACCTCCTCCTGCAAGAAGTAACATATGTATTTTTCATTTAATGGATGAACATGATGGAGACACATGTCCTAAAATGGTGTGGTATAAACAAATGGAAGCTAACAAAGAGACCATTCAAGAGATCCCTGCTAATGAAAAAAACTCTGGAGGACCTGGCGACTCCGTAAGTTACTACCTGGAGTATGAATCTAATTAAGACTGCTGTGGTGATATTTTAATCACTCTAGAGGAACCTTCCTATTCAATTCTTACCATGGGTCAGCAAGGTGGAAAAGTTACTAATCGGTTTTCACATCCATTCCAAAATAAAAAAGATAAAGAGTAGATGAACCAAATTGGCAGTGACTAAAAGGCACAAGAAAATGCATTACCAGAGATAAAGATTCTAAAAAAATAGATCCTGAATCTTCTTTTGATTTTTTTGAGTTTTTTAAATATTCTAAAATCTATATTTCTCTTGCTGAATATTTGATGTTAAATCCCAATGAGCTTGATAAATTAGTAGATTATGTAAAAGGTTCCTCTCCTAGACTTACAACTAGTTAAACAAATGTTGTATATTCTCATGAAACCCCTGTAAATATTGAATTAGATCATCCTAAGAATGTTCAACTTGTCCTTAATCAAGAGTCCTTAGAACCTACTCATGTTATGGTAAACCAAAACCTTATTATGTATCTATGTTTATTCATGGCCATAAACTCAGCAACTGTATCATATACTCAGGGGTGTCAAATAATAGTATGCCCTCTTCTGTAGCAAAAGCCTTAGATTTGACCTTAAAAAAGACTTTTGGTAAATGCTAATCAATGGATTCTAAAGAGGTTCCATTACTTTGTCAAATCAAAGATGCCCAGGTTTTGTTAGCTACTTTCTCCAACAAGAGGTTAAAATTGACCATCCTAGTTGTTGATATACTTGCTAGCTATGGTATTCTTTTAAGTCAAACCTTTTGCAAAGATTTAGGAGGAAAAATAAAATGATATTGGTCACAGAAAATAGTCCCCATTGGAAATCAAAAGGTAATCTTACAACCAGAAACCAAGTCAAAATATATAGTTTTCCCATCTGAAGATCCCAGAGCCCAAATTTTGTATCGTGAGATGGATTTTACTAATTATGTGATTTTACCTAAAAATAATGTTACAGAGCCGGAATCCTCTGGAAATGAAGGAATATGGACTCTTGAGTTTGATGGGAGCTGTTCTTCCACATATTCTTGTGCAGGAGTGGTTTTGATATCTCCTTTCGAAGAAAAGTTACCTTTTACTTTTAAGCTAGAGTTTGAGAATACTAATAATATGACCGAGTATGAATCTTTGCTACTTGGTATTCAAGAAGAAAAAAGCAAATTCATCAGAGCCTTGAAAGAAAAGGGAGACCCTAAACCAATTGTGAAGTAGGTTAGAGGGATGTATGCAGTAAGAAATGAAAGGATGAAGCACTACCAAAATAGATTCTAGGATGAAATTGAAGGTTTTGAAGCATTTTCAATTGAAGCGGTCCCTCGAGAATTGAATTTTGGAGCAGATGTCCTGGCTGGTTCAACAGTATTATTGATCCCTCGTCCAGATTTTGACAATAATCACTATACTATAGAGCTTGTTCATCGGCCTAGTGTACCTGATAATGCAAATTCTTGGCAAGTTTTCAGCGACGATGCTCACGTGTTGATGTTTTTGCAAGGTATTGAGAAGTTCACTTCAGTGTTCTTCAAAGGATCAGAGTTCAAATGTCAATAATTATGTGTTGATGAAGGAATTGATTAAAATGGGGACATTGTGCAACTAAAAGGAAATCACATCCCAAAAGGCCTTGTGATGATGGAGAGTTTGTTTGACCACACCCATTGTTTTATCGGCCAAGTTAATGAAACCAATAACAAAATAATCCAGCAATTTTGAAAGAATAAATATAGGGGATAATGAAGATCCTAGCTTTGTAAATTTGGGCACATGTTGCGGTCTAGAAGAAAAAAATATTTTCACCAAATTACTAAAAGAGTTCAAGGATGTGTTTGCATGGTCATATGAAGATATAAATGATTTCAGAAGTGGACAATTTCAACATCATATTCCCCTGAAGTCTGGAGCCAAGCCTTTCAGACAAAAATTGAGAAATTATAACCCTAGAGTAGCAGATGTCATTTTAGGGAGGTGGATAAGATGCTTAATGCTAGAATAATTTATCCAATTCATCATTCCACTTGGGTAGTGAACATAGTTCCAGTTCATAGGAAAAATAGAGAAATTTGGATCTGTGTAGACTTTAGAAATCTAAATAAGACTAGTCTGAAAGATAATTTCACACTAGCCAATATGGATCACATTTTATAGATGGTTGCGGGTTCTAAGATGATGTCTATGCTGGATGGTTTTTTAGGTTATAATCAGATCAATGTAGATCCTAGTGACCAGCATAAAACAACATTCACCACTCCTTGGGGTATGTTTTCATATAGTCAAATGTCATTCAACTTGATCAATGCAGGTGCCACTTTTCAACGGGCCATGAACTGCTCTTTCGGTCATTTAATGAATAAAATAATTGTGATATTGTAATGCCCTACCAGGGAACCCAGGAGAACTTAACCCAAACACGACACTAAGTTCATGGAATAATTTTTTTTAAATGTTTACAAACAATATTAATAGCAATGCGGAAGAAACACAATGAAGTACCTGATGTACATGAAATACAACTCATACATGATTAACATTTACTGAGGGTTCCTTGATGTAGAATTACTTAAACAAACTAACCTATGATTAACAAATATAAATAACTAACATAAAGGTTACGTAATCTGAAACCAATAACATACATCTCATAATAAAGATTACATATATAACTTATACCATAAGGTATACTCCCTAATCAACATCCACTGCAAAAATTGAAGGGTATGTAGTAATACATAATAATCAATACAATTCATCCTCCAAGGATGATAACCAATATAAACATATGGTACAAATACACAACTCATGAAACTGAACCATTCTCAAAAAGAATAAGAAGATAGAACTGCATCAAGAACATCCAAGCATGAAGAAGAATCCATTAGAATCTCAATGGTAATAAGAATCACTACCACCTGACCACGTGGAACCAAAGGTCCACTCCCACCATGCTAAGGAGATAGTAATAGGCCCACTCACATGGGTATACAACATGAAGGCAATCAAAGGTATACAAGCCATCATAAAGAAACACATAGGAAGATCCTAGAAGATTTTTGATCACAACGAGAAAGACTAAAGCAAAAGCATAACGATGGAAAGATCAAGACAACTGGAAGTCCAAGATCAAACAAGGTACATCATCCAATAATAAAGGAACATACATAGGCTATCCAAAACACTATCATAAACCAAATACAGAATCCAAAAGCCAAATGTCAAAGACACAACCATAAAAGGTTCCACAGGACCTATGGAGGAGACTTAGGCTACATGC
>MU225465.1:3214663-3255709 GCA_018584345.1 Thuja plicata
ACACACAATGAACCAGAATCAGCTTGATCAATAAGGGGTAAAACATCTACACAGTTACTGATTGTAAAAGAGGATAAACATGAATTACACAAAATGAGGCACAAGGTAATTACAATAACAGCAAGCTATCATAGAATCAGAAGAGAAGTAGATGGATGAAAGAATTAGACACAGGAGAAAAAATACTACAAGTATCAGACTACCTTCATCCAATGAGTTACAGACTTAGACACAAAATATACTAAGGACAGAAAAATGTCACGAAGCATGCTTTTCTGAATAAAAATGGAACCCCCTCAAAAAAGAAAACTTTCTGCTATATATATGGCTATGACCATCTTGGGATCCCTTAGGATGCAACAAGCTTTGGATGATCATGAAAAACCCTAACCCTAAAACACAGGAGAGAGGAAAAGAGAGAGAGAAAGTAGTCGAGAATGACCGAGTCAAAATAGATATTCATGGATATTTTCCTGACCTTCTCCATCTGGCACTTGGAATATTTCATTCTCCTCCTCGATCTGGCACTTGGAATCAGATTTGTTAAACGGCGGCTAGCAGCATTTATGTTTAGTCTGAATAGTCATGCACACCTGTTCACCTATACTCCTCTACAATAGCTGCCTCTCTTGTCTGTGAACAGTGTATAGCTAAGTGTTCATCTTATCATCGCCCAGGACCTCTTCTCCTTCCTCGTGGCACTTTTAGAAACTTAGCCATATTTCTGTTCTGATCTGCAACACGTTGAATTTCCTCCTTTTTTAAATATTATTGAAACAAAGTATTCTGGGATCAACAGACTGCTCTGCCTATGATTTCCTGTGACTAGAAACCCCTCTGATCAATTCTGGAATATGAGAAAATAGGAAACATGGCTGCTGAGTGCTCTCTGTGTTAAACTTGCCGCCAGAAATTCAAATTCAAAGTCCTGCGACCTAGCGACCAACGGATAGTCTCTTTGTCGCGAGTATCAGACATTGACCCTGGTTAAATCTCCAAACTTGGCGACAATGGACTTTTTAACCTCTGTTTAACTCGAGCCTAAATCCAGCGACAAGGCGACCGTAGAGAGATCACCAAGTCTTGAGAAGCTGAAGGAATATTCCATTTCTTAACAAGACTACGCGACAAAAGGCAAAAGCGAAGTCGGGAGATGATTTAGCATATTCGATTCTAATACAGCGATCAAGCGACCTGACTTAAAGCACATGTCCTAAGTAACTTGAAAAAGGTAACGATGAAATATAAGGACATGGCTTAGGGTTTAGAAATACATCGTTAACACTTGAGAACTTAGGGTTTATTCAGGGTTTCTGAGGAAAGTGCACAAGGGTGGAAAAATTGGGCAATAGTTGCCACACCAAATCAAGAATTGAGAGAGAGGTTCTCAGCTGCATTTGAGGAATGAAGTATAGAAAAATGTGCCACCAACACTACTGGGAAAGATGGAGCTGAAATTGGCCAATCAGTCAATTAGTTTTCTAGATAACTGTCTTATTTTTGCAAGTTATCCAAAAGTTTTTGCTATCTCTTTGGTTAAATAATTTTTAAAAAATTTTGAATTAGCCCTACATGGCTATATATTAGATTTTTGATGACCGAATGAGGGTCGGCTCTCTAGTGAAAAACTTTGTGATACTATCTAATTGTTTGAGTTATTTTGCTATTATTATACTGTGAAAATCTATATATATAAATACATATAATTAGTTGGTTTTATGAGCAGATTCTGGTAATTTCATTGATTAGTTGATCTGATGAAATGTATGATTTTAGTTTCATTTGGAATTAAATGATTATGTTACTTTGATCTGCAAATATATCATTGTGTTTTGTTAGTAATATTTTCAAGATTTGATCTCATTTGAATAGGCCATTCTTAATTAGTTTTGTTTCATAATTCAAGTCATTTATCTTGGATATCTAGATTATCTATTAAGAATCTCAAAGATTTTTAGTCCTTTGATCTGTGATGAATGTTAATTAAATCCTTTCATGCTTTCTGGTAAAATGTGTATCTTGGATTAATATTCTTTTCTAATAAGAAGTTATATAAAGATAGATCTTTGTATAAGGTTGTTGCTCCTTTGAAGGAGAGAGTTTAGTTGTAACAAACTCATTCAAATGTTTGTGTATTTTTCTTCTTTTTTGGGTGTAAGGAGTTATTTATATATTCATCTTGAAAAGGAAAATATGTTCACTAACACTAATGATCTTTTTCAATTGAATATTGATATTGTACCTGACCTTGATGGATGTGATGAAAAGAATGCAGAGAAATCAACTAAGAGAGAGCCCTTTGAGATTTAACTGAAACCAAACATTGTTAAGGATGAAAAGGAACCTGAAGGTAAGGCTGAATTGAAACAAGAAACAATGACACCTGTTTATTCAACCTTATTTTTGGAAAGTGGAGAGAAAACAATAAGTGAAAATGTGGAAATTATGGATGAAGATGAGATCATGAAAATGTCTTACATCACATTTGATAAAGCATAGAAAAGATTAGATTAGAAAAATAAGAGGAATTCAAGGGTATTAGAAAGGGCAGTTGACACCATTAATAAAATCCTACCTATACCTTTCACTTTCAAGGGAAAGGACACTATACAGAAATTAAACAAGGCATTGGATGACTTTTATCGTCACTATGAGTCTTTGTAGAAGATTGCTGAGGTCAAAGCTGAGAAAAATTACTTGGCAAAGAAATTAGAAGAAGCATGCAAGTCTATTGCATGTGACTTAGGTATACTAGGAAATACTATTTCTAAAGAAAAAGCTTGTGTGGATTAGGGATGGAATTTTTAAAGTTATTGTATAAATCCTATTAGACACATTAATAACATTGAGGACATCATCACACATGACAAGAAGATACTAGACAAGCTGGCACACAGTTGTAAAACCTCCTCACAAACTATTTTAGAGCTTAAAAAGGAAGTGTCTAGACTACTGGATAGGATAAGTGTGCTGGAAATAGAGAAAGAGAGAGTTATGGGAAGATTTTGTGTGCTAAAGGGTTTTATCACTCATAAGCTATCAATTCTTGATATATACCTTTATGACATAGGGAAGACAGTGAAGGCCCTCATAGAAAAATTGCCTACTAATTTGAAGGAAGTAGAGACATCATCATTTGCATTGAATGGACTAATCCATATAGGTCATATTTTGGTGAAGAGCTAGAATGAAGAAGTTAATATCTTGGAAAGCTCTTTCCAAGATGTACTTAAGATGGTCTAAAAATTTTGGTAAGCAATTGTACAAATTTTCCTATATATACTACATTTTTGTATACCTTTTTCATTATTATCAAAGGGTTAAAATTAGATATGAAAAATGTATAGTGGAAAGATAGAAAAGATGAATTTGGAGTTGTAGAATAGATATAGAAGAAATAATATGAAGCAAAGTACTTAATTATTATTTTTGTATTGGGCACTTAGTCATTTTTCACTGTTGCCATCAATGCCAAAGGGAGAGATTGTTGGAAAGTGGCTCATTCAAGAGTATATAAGGGTTGTGATTTATGGAAACACTATAGTTATTTTTTTATATTGGGCAGTTTTCATTGCACCAAAAGCTCAAATTGTGAATGTACAATACAACCACTAAACTTATAGAAATCTGCAGGAGGCGATTAAACCCTTGTCACTAGCCGCTACATGGACTGACCAAGACCAAGTTCGCACACCTTGAAACAATTCCTCCCTTAGGTAATGCATGATGTGACCTAGGATCTAATACCAATTGTTATATTGTGTGGTTTCCATTGCACCAAAAGCTTGAGTTCTCAATGGTCGATACAACCACTAGACTTATAAACTTTCATAGGATGTTGTTAAACCCTTGTCAGTAACTACTAGATGGACTAACCGAGACCAAGGGTGCACACCTTGCAACATATGTATGGTTTCTTGGAGTGGAACATAGTTTTGGTGCTAAGGTTTTGTAAAATGAATAAGTCTAGGAAGCAATTTTCTGAGTACATGAGTATAATTATTAGAAGCGAGCACTACATGTAATGAATGAAGTCATCCCAACTTAGAGGAAGGTATTTTTGTATATGATAGACCTTCGATTAAGATCTCTTTAATTTTGGAGTTTAGAGATCAAAGTTACATGTGATTTAAGTCATGCAAAGATAATGTAGAACCAAGATAGTGTAGTTGACTAGTTGTGATGATTGAGGGAGTATAAGGTGGAATATAAATGTGCTAAGTTGGATTTGAATTGGGTATTATCTTAAAGTTGGTAAAGTATCATCGTTGAATTTTTAATTGAGTCTTGTATAAGTGTTGATCACATTTTGTGATGTATTTGGGAGCCGATTGAGTATGAGATAAAGTGTGTGTGTGTGTGTGTGTGTGTGTGTGTGTGTGTGTGTGTGTGTGTGTGTGTGTGTGTGTGTGTGTGTGTACAGAGAGAGAGAGAGGCAAAGTATAAATGATGGAATAACTGAATGGATGGATGCATTGTGATGTTATGATCTGATAGAAGGTGATGCAAGCTACAAATGGAACTACTAAAGCATAGAAGATTCTTGTATAATTTGATTTCTAATAAAGCATTGTAACAAAGTCAAATTTTTTATTGTAAGAGTAGTGTTCTCAGTGTATACCTTTAACAGGGTTTTGTATTCCTTTAACAAGGAAATGTACTAATGTAATATTCAGCTCCTAACAGGGCCAGGTCTCCTAACAGGGACACTATACTTTTAGTACATATTTGTGGGTATCATCCCCACCAAGGTGTTCCCTTGGCCAAGGTTTCCTCATGAAAAAAATATGGTGTTATGAGTTATGTATTTTTATGTTCTTTTTATTTCAGTATTTATTTGGTTAAGTTGGAAATTTCTAAGTTTAATTTTAAAGTGTTGTAATACTGATTCACCCCCCTCTCACTATTACTTAATCCTAATAGCCTTTTCTAAGGCTAGGGTAAGATCTAAGAAAAAAATTGAAAACAAGGCTAAAGTTTTAGACATGGAAGTGGATAGAATTAATAAACGTCTACCTATAAATTTTACATTCCTAAGTAATGATGAAACTGAGAACTTGGGAAAAGTCATTGATAAATTTGATGTTAAATTTACTTCTTTGGAGAAGGCCATAGCTAACAAGATTGAGGAGTACATGGAAAAGAAGGTAGAAGAAATGTGGAAATGAATAAAGTGGGATATGGGTATATTGGACTCCACGAATTCTGGATTAAGGATTTTTATTATGTATGGAAAGAAAATATATAGCTATTACATAAATCCTTTTAGACATGTATTGAATGTTATGGAAATAATTCACAATAATGAGAAGATATTGGACAACTTGGAATAGGATTGTGTACCCTCCTCGAAGTTAGTTAGAGAATTAGAAAAGGAAGTTTCCAAATTGTTGGACAAGATAAGTGTTCTATAAATTGAGAAGTTAAGAGTATTGGGGAGATTTATGTAGTTGAGGAGTGTGATTACTCCTAAGTTGTCAAATTTGGAAAAGAACCTTGTGGACATGGAGACAATGAAGAATTCCCTTGATGGATCTATACCTATAGTGTTGAAGGATGTTGTGATCTCATCATTTTCTTTGAATGGTTTAATGTAGGTTGGTCAGACCTTGAAGAAGACATGCGAAGCAGATCCAAGGGTCTTGGATACCTCTTTCCAAGACATACTTCACATGGTGTGAGTTTTTGGTGAGCAGTCCTAAATTTTTTCCTTGTCTATAGATACATTATTGTATATACCTTTTCCATTGAGGTCAAAGGGGGAGTGATAAGGTGAAAATGATACATATAGATATGTATAGGTAGTATTTAATTAGGGGGAGTAAAAGTTTTATTTGGCATTGTACACTTAGTCATTTTTCACTAAGTGTTGCCATCAATGCCAAAGGGGGAGATTCTTGGAAAGTGATAATTATATGGTTGTGTATATGTTTTCATTTATGGAAACATATACCTATAGTTAGATCTCTTGCAGTGAAGATAAGTTTTGGATAATGAGCTACGTGAAAACTGTCGAAGTCTAGAGACATTTTACAGTATATAGTTAGACTATTTTGGTTGGAGAGAACAATATATGGTTGTTATGTGTGCTTAGATAAAGGTATTATGGAGTTTTGTATGGATTTTATTATGGTATCTTATATTTTTGGAGTTGAATGGAGAGAGTTACAACATGTTCTTGGCATGCGAAGACAATATAGAAAAAAAAAGGGCAGATGAAAGGTCGCAATGATTAAGGGAATAATGTGTGGATTCCAAAATTTCTATTGTGGATTTAGGTTGGGTCCTATCCTATATTGATGGATGTGTTATTTCATATTTTTTTATTAAATATTTGGTTATGTGTTGGACACTTTTGGTAATGCACTTCTGTGTCGGCTAGACATATTATGAGATCGGGTATATAAGTGGATATGTTTCTTAGATGCAAAAAAGATGTAGATATGTCTGAATGCATTATGATTTTAGCATAATGTAGAGGATATTATGATATATAACTAGAACTAATTAAGCATATAGGATACTTTTATATTTCATCTTTTGTGATACGACATTAAAAAAAAGTACAATTTTGTAGTGTAAGAGTAGTGAGCTCCTTGTATTACCCCTAAAAAGGTCTTCATCCTCTAATAGGGATATTGTACTAAATATAATATTCATCTCTTAATAGGGATAGGTCTCCTAACATTGACATTATACTCTTAGTTCACAATTTCTGGGTACCATCCCCAACAAGTTTTTCCCTTAACAGGGTTTCCTCGTGAATAAATCATGTTCTTATGAGTTATTTACTTTATGTATATGTTCTATTTATTTCAGTCATTTCATGGTTAAGTTTGAATTTCTTAAAATTTATTAAATGTGCTACAACACTGATTCACCCCTCCCCCCCTCAATGTTACTTAATCCTAATAGGTAATTCAAATCGAGAGCCTTTAGTGAGGCTTGTGATATTTGGCTATTGTATTGGTTTCCCTATTAGTCTATTTGCCTCCTTTCCTTTTTAGCTTTTATATTTTTTCCCCATTTTATATTTTTTTCCCTTTTATAGATTCATAGTTTCAAAGGTCCGAAGACATCCAAAACATTAAAATTTCAAAAGACCAAGCTCAACATAGGGAGTCCAAAGGTTAGATTTTCACAATCTAACACTCTGACTTTACTGATGACCTCATCACGAAGTCTCAGCTTATAAAAGGGGTTTTTCATTCCTTTTTTTCTCATTCTATCATTGTTGTCTTTTTGAGATCTGATTGCACAATGACTCAAAGAACTTCAATTATTCATCCTTTACACCCTTTTGCGTCCTAGTGCAAGTCATCATGGAACTCAGATCAATCACTTCAATCTCGAGCATCGTAGATTGTAGTTTTTCTTCACAACCTTCAAGGTAGGGTTTGCAATTTTTTTATTTTTATCTTTATTTGTGTTTCATCGCCATCCTAGATTTTCCCTCATCTTTTTGGTCTTTATTTAGGTTTTTTGCTGTGTATTTTCATGTTTTTTAGGTTAGTCTAGTTTAGGGTTTGTCCATAGGGTTTTTTTGAGTCTCTGTCCATCCTTTGAATTTATTGGAGTTTTAGTCTCCAAAAATCCAAAATGACCACCCAGCTCTAATGTGTCTGATCCCAAGTCTAAGGGAACTTTAGTATTTTGAAGTTGCATGCACTAAGCTCATTAGAGATCTCTGACACTCCACAATTCTAAATAACAAGAAACATTAATATTTCCTACTCCACAACCCTTCATAGTTGTGTAATTTTGCATGTTGAAGTCTTTATGTGACTATGATACTTTGAAAATCACCCAACAAGCTCGTTACAAATAATTCATAGCATCAAAATTTCATAGTTCAAGCATGTTATCAGAATACAAAGGTCAAAAACTATAAATAATCTAGGGATTTGTTTTTATTAGTTTGATGGGTTTTTAGTGCTTCTTTCTTTTTTTTAGGGTTTTATTTCTTTAATTAGCTTTAGATAATAGAATATTTTGTGCTTTCAATAATGGATAGCTAACAATATTTTTTCATGTAGAATGCCCAAAAAGATAGTAGATCTACCAATGAAGTACCACTTAAAAGGATACCATACCCCCACAAAGGTGGGGAACTTGTTGGAGATTTACTTCTGCTAGCTAGTTGTTTGTATGTTTGTCATTGATGACAACATATAATATACAAAAGTGTTCTATATGTACTTATCAGAATGATGATATTAACCCTTGCGTAGTTATATTCATGTTGTAGAAATGTTGTTGATGTTCTGGTCATACATGCAGAATCAGATTTGATGTTTCAATTGTGTTGTGTAAATCTGTTAGTGGCAGTTATAGTTTCTGGAGTTCATCTGTACAAAGCTGATGTATTTTCATTAGTTCTTGAGTTGCACTTATCTTTGGGACATGCGTTTTTTTATTCAAGATTAGTTATGAGTTGAAGTTAGTTATCTAAAGGCACAAAACATATTTTAACAAGATTGCAATGTTAGAGTTAATTTGGTGAAGCCGACTTTGTGAAGTGTCGCGTCTATTCAGTTTATATTATGCAGTTGTAATTATGCTTGCATGGTTAGTTTAGCTGACAAGGATGTTATGAAGAGTTTCCTAACAGGTCCCATGATCTCATACTTTGAGGAAGATATTTATAGTAGTTCATTTGTGAAACTCTAAGTGTGAATGATAAGAAAAGAGACAAAAAAAATACAGGAGCAAAATATCAGTTGTGTTTCATTCATCAAGGATCTATGTGAAGAAGAAGTTAAAGATTACAATACATTGGAACTGATCAAGACAGCAGGTCTACTCTATAGTTCATCATCAGATATAGTGCATATATTTTCTACAGAAGGTTGTAACCTTCACCATTGAATCAGTGAGATTTTGGACAATGAGTCCTCATCCTTAATAGGGTTATTTGTAAAAGACTCCTAACAGGGTCAGACCCTTAACCAATTCACTATACTTATTGCATTGTAAAGAAAAACTCCTAACATGGTTGAAAGCTCTTCTAACAAGGATTATTATAAACAAGTATAGTTCATTGTGGGTGCTAATTCCCACTGGGGTTTTTACCATTTGGTTTCCCCATTATCAAATTGTGGTGTTGTTTATTGTATTATGTGAATGTGCATCTACTTTATTGTATTCTGGAGTTAATAAGAGAAAAGAATTAAATTATCTGATAACTGATTCACCCCCCCCCACCTCTCAATTATCCTTTGGGACTATTCTAACAGTTGGTATCAGAGCTAAGTTCCTTGAAGAGAAAGCCTAACAACTTAAGGTAGATCAGATGGTATACTTTAGAAAAGAGAGTCCTAAGTTCGATGGAGAGAATTATCTAGATTGGAAGAACAAAATGATAACACATCTACAATGTGTTTGTTTTGATATCTTTGAGATATCCACACAAGAATTTGTTATTCCCTCTCTAAAAGACCTTTCAAGAGATGATGCTACTAGTAAAAAAGAGGAAGTATTCACCACCAATGCTATCGCCAAAGAAGCCCTTATAAGTGCCTTATCAGATAGTGAATTTTTTGAGATCAAGAAAGTAGACAGAGCATACATAATATGGAAGTATTTAGAAGACATGTTTGAAGGAGATATCCAAGAAAAGAATGCACACAGAAAGACATGGAAAAAGAAATACAACAATCTTGAGATGTTACCTGAAGAGAACATTAGAGCCTACAATCAGAGGATAAATGAAGTAGTTTCTAGAATCAGAAGCAATGGTGGAGAAATTTTAGAAGAAGACATAATGGACAAGCTGATGACTACATTGAAAAGAGACTATGAGAGAAAGATCAATATTCTAGATGAAACCATGCAATTTTCAAAGGACTTCAAGAGATAGACTTTGATCAGTAAAATCTATGCATCTGAGATATCAAGACTGAAGACTGAACCCAAAAGTGAAACAGTTGTCAAAGCCTCAGTCCATGGTAAGAAACCTCTGCACATCTCTAGCAATAATGAGAAAGAAGAAGTTGATGAAGAACTAGAAGAAATCATTGTTATGATTGCTAAGAAGGAAAGAAAAGGCAAAGGCAAGTATGAAGGATAGTTTCCATTCAAATGTTTTGCATGCAACAAGATTGGCCACTTTGCATCCAAGTGTCCTACAAGAGTAAAGAAATTCAAATCTAATTATAAACCTAAATACAGAAAGGAATGCTATCATGCTGAAGAAGGAGTAACTGATGAAGATTCAGGAGAAGATGAAATTGGATTCATCACCCTTGAAGACATGGAAAAATTGCTTGAGGAAATGGACATTGAAGATGAAAAGGAAGCACAGGAGTTAGCCTTAATTTCCAAAGCAGACAGAAGAACTGATTGGATCATTGACAGTGGATACTCTCACCACATGACAAGTGATAAAGAAAAATTTGTTCATCTGTACAAGTACAAAGGTGGTATGGTTTGATTTGGAGATAACACTCTCAAACCTATCATAGGCAGAGGATCTATCACCCTGGATGGAAAGAACAAGACAGATGATGTTCTATATGTTGATGGATTACATCACAACTTACTAAGTGTTGGACAACTACTTGACAAAGGTTATCATTTGGAATTCAAAGACAACAAATGCATTATTAACAACAAAGAAGGAGACATGATTGCATCAGGATCAAAAACAAAAGGTAATGTTTTTCAGCTCAATTCAGATGTAAGTTGTTTTGTTGCAAAAGTGGATGACAGTTGGTTATGGCACAAGAGACTCTGTCATATCAATTCTGATAATATAGTAAAGATAAGCAATGTCAAGGAAATTAGAGACCTTCCAAGTATTGAAAGACCAGTTGACACAATGTGCAGGAAATGTGTTATGGGAAAGCATGTAAGGAGCTCTTTCAGAAGCAAGCAAAACTCAGCTGAAAACAAGTTAGACCTAGTGCATACAGATTTATGTGGCCCTACTCAAACAAGATCATACTATAGAGAAAATTATTTCATTTTGTTTGTTGATGATTTTTCAAGGATGATGTGGGTCGCATTCTTAAAGGAGAAGTTTGAAGCCTTTGAGAAATTTAAAATATTCAAATCTAAGGTTGAGAATGAATCTGGGATAAAACTAAAGTATCTGAGATCAGATAGAGGAGGAGAATTCACCTCTGACCAATTTTATGACTACTGTGAAGAACATGGAATCAAAAGATAGTTGAGTGCACCCAGAACCCCTCAGTAGAATGAGATTGAAAAAAGAAGGAACAGGATCATACCTGATACAACATGCACTATTATGATTGAAGGAAAAGTTGTACACACCTATTGGAGAGATGTAGTCAATACAATAGTCTATACTATCAACAGAACACAACTAAGACCAGGTGCAGATAAGACACCTTATGAACCTTGGTTTGATAATGTACCTACAGTAAAATACTTCAAAATCTTTGGCAGCAAGTGCTACATCAAGAGAGATGATGGTGTTGGTAAGTTTGATGCTAGAAGCGATGAAGGTATTTTCCTTGGTTACTCTCCTAAAAGAAAAGAATACAGATGTTTTAATTTAAGATTAAAGAAGATAATTGAAAGTATTCATGTAAAGATTGATGAGAAGTTCACGATTCAAGAGAGGTACTATGAATATGCACCAATGATTGAGGATGAACCCAGGCCTACCAGTAAAGACACTGTTATTGAAGAAATGTTTGATTGCATTGATGTATCATGTAATGAACCTGAATCAAGAAAATAAGTATCACAGATTACAAATGAGGATGTCACACTAAAAGTTTCAAAATTCACATCTAGATACCATTCAAAAGATGATATCATTGGAGATCAGAGCACTAGTGTTTTGACTAGATCTAGAGCAAAAATTTTAACAGTGGATGAAGAGGTATGTTTACTTTCACAGATTGAACCTTTAAGTGTTGAAGATTCTTGCAAGGATTCTGATTGGAAGAGAGCAATGGAAGAAGAATTAGATCAAATAATAAAAAAATGATACATGGGAATTGGTTCCAAGACCTAGTGATAAAAGTGTGATTGGAACAAAGTGGGTATTGAGGAATAAGATGAATGAAGATGGTATAGTGGTTAGAAACAAAGCAAGACTGGTGTGTAAAGGATATGCATAGAGGGAAGGAATAGATTACACTGACACATTTTCCCCTGTGAGCGGACTAGAAGTCATTAAGTTATTCTTGGCCTATGAACATTCAAAGACTTTAAAGTATATCAAATGGATATCAAATCAGCCTTTCTGAATGGTGACTTGAAGGAAGTCTACATAGAATAGTATAAAGGATTTAATCTATCAGATAAACTAGACATGGTATGCAGATTGAAGACAACACTCTATGGACTTAAACAAGCCCCAAGAGCTTGGTATGAGAGGCTAGATGGTTATCTTACCAAGATTGGATTCAAGAAAGGAGTAGTAGATTGTAACCTATTCATAAGAGAGACACCTGATGGATTATTACTTGTTGCCATATTTTTTGATGAAATTATCTTTGGAGGTAATGACAAGCTTAGTGCAAAATTTGCAAAAGAAATGCAGAATGAATTTGAAATGAGCATGATTGGTCCTATAAAATAATTTTTGGGATTAAATGTAAAGCAAAAAGATAAAGGAATATTCATAAATCAGTCCAAATATGTGAAGGAAATATTGAAGACTTTCAAGATGGAAGACTGTAAGCTAGTATGCACTCCTATGATAACAGGAAGCAATCTTTCTAAAGAGGATGATTCCACAGTAGTTGACAAGACATTGTACAAATCTATGATTGGAAAACTTATATATCTTACTCAATCTAGACCAGACATATCCAATGCAGTTGGCATTGTTGGTAGATTTGCAGCTAAACCAAAATAGAATCACCTAATGGAAATAAAGAGAATATTCAGATATCTAAAGGGTAACTATAGACTATGGTTTATGGTATCCTAAATCAGAGAATGTACAACTTCATGTGTATACAGATGCAGATTGGGTAGGTTGTATTGATGACAAGAAGAGTACTTCAGGAGGAGCAATATTTCTTAGAGATAGGTTGGTTTCTTGGGTAAGCAAGAAGAAGAATTTTATCTCTTAGTCGACATCAGAAGTTGAATATGTTACAGAAGCATTGAATTGTTCAACAATGGTTTGGATCAAGTAGATGGTTAAATATTTTGGTATATAGGTTGATTATCCTATTTTTATTCACTGTGATAACATCAGTACTATCAACATGTCCAAAAACCCTATGATGCACACAAATAAAAAATACATTGAGATCAAATACCATTTTCTTGGAGAAAAAGTTGCAGATAATGAAGTAAAATTGAACTATGTGAGCACCAAAGAACAGTTGGCAGATATTTTCACAAAGCCTTTATCAAAAGATACTTTTGACTATCTTAGGGAGAAGTTGGGGATAATTCCCTTTCCTGATTCTAATTAGATAAAGTAGCAAGTACATCAGTCCATAATGACTGATGAATGGTTGACTACTCTACTTCTGGAGTAGTACCTGTGCCTAATTATTTAAGGCACCCTTTTCCATTGATGTCAAAGGGGGAGAATATAATAGTAAGTGGGAGCATATACTCTAGGGGAGTATATAACCATGTAACTTAAAAACATAGACAAAGGAGCTGCAACGGTGTAGAGGGATCTTTGATGAGGATATTGAGAAGATTGTAAAAAGAAAGAAGACACCATGTGCTGAAGATGTTTTTAATATCATATGTTGCCATCAATGTCAAAGGGGGAGATTGTTGGAGATTTACTTCTGGTAGCTAGTTGTTTGTATGTTTGTCATTAATGACAACATATAATATACAATAGTGTTATGTATTTACTTATTAGAGTGATGGTATTAACCCTTGCACAACTATATTCATGTTGTAGACATGTTTTTGATGCTCTATTCATACATGCAGAATCAGATTTGATGTTTCAATTGTGTTGTGTAATTATGTTAGTGGTTGTTACAATTTTTGGAGTTCATCTATATAGAGCTAACGTATTTGCATTGGTTCTTGAGTTGCGCTTATCTTTGGGATATGCGTGTTTGTATTCAAGATTAGTTATGAGTTGAATTTCATTATCTAAAGGCACCAAACATGTTTTAACAAGATTGCAATGTAAGAGTTAATTTGGTGAAGCCGACTTTGTGAAGCATCGTGTCTATTCAGTTTATATTGTGCAGTTGTAATTATGCTTGTGTGGTTAGTTTAGCCAACAAGGATGTTATGAAGAGTTTCCTAACAGGTCCCATGATCTCATAATTTGAGGAAGATATTTATACTAGTTAATTTGTGAAACACTAAGTGTGAATGATGAGAAAAGAGACAGAAAAAATACAGAGCAGAATATCAGTTGAGTTTCATTCATCAAGGATCTATGTGAAGAAGAAGTGAAAGATTACAATACATTGGAATTGATCAAGACAACAGGTCTACTCTATAGTTCATCATCAGATATAGTGCATATTTTTTATATAGAAGGTTGTAGCCTTCACCATTGAAGCAGTGAGATTTTGGATAGTGAGTCCTCACCCTTAACAGGGTTATTTGTAAAAGACTCCCAATAGGGTCAGACCCTTTACCAGGTCACTAAACTTATTGCATTGTAAAGAAAAACTCTTAACATGGTTGAAAGATCTTCTAACAGGGATTATTATAAACAAGTATAGTTCATTGTGGGTGCTAATTCCCACCAGGGTTTTTACCATTTGGTTTCCTCGTAATCAAATTGTGGTGTTGTTTATTGTATTATCTGAATGTGCATTTACTTTATTGTATTCTAGAGTTAATAAGAGAAAAGAATTAAATTAGCTGATAATTGATTCACCCCCCCTCTAAGTTATCCTTTGGGACTATTCTAACAGAACTTACATGTAGAAATAAAAAGATACTGACATTGGGCACCTGGAATGGGATTTTTTCTTGAGGCACTATGTCAATCCACTGGGAAGATCATTAGAATGCACTGCAATGGTCTTGGTGGGTTTAGTAAATGTATTTTTGCATCTATTTCCCATTCTTGTTTTAGACTTAATCATGGCCCAATCTCATCACTACATCTCATAATATTGTATTAGATCTAAGACCTGACACCATTGAATATTTCTTCCATTTGTAGAAGGGAGTTGTTCACTTCTATCCAATCACTAAACAGAGAGGGATAAGGTGGTTTGAGAGTTACACTTTGGATGCCTATGAAATTGTCAATAAGGAATATCTCATCCAGCAACTTCCAAAGAATAAACTACAAAGGATTTATATGAGAAGAGGTTACTTAAATTGTGATATGAAGCCTACAATAAAAATGTTAAGCCAGTTGTATGGCCTCCCCCAAGAACATCATTTTCAATAATGGATGATCCACATCATAGAAAAGATCAAGGGAGAAGGGGTAGAATCGAATGGGGGACAATACTAAGTGATAACTTAGACTTACAACTAAGATAGTTGAAGCATGGTCCCAGGCTCTATATGACATCCAATATGGTATATCTCCTCACTGTTAAAGCTAACTATCCAAGGCTTAATAAGAAAAGGTTATTCAATGGTTCAAAATATTGGTCATATATTGTATACCCTCCACTAGTAAGAAAGGAGAAATTGAAAGATGAAATTGCAGAGTACGAGATTGTAAATGAAACTTTCATCTTTGAAATCATCAGGTATATGGAAGGATATTATGCCAAGAGGCTTTCAGAAGAAGCTGCGGCCAAGATTCAAGCCCTAGGGTCTTATTACATTCAGTTAAAACCTTTTCTTACATCCCAGTTTCTAGGATTACCATTAATCAAAGGAAGTTTTCATGCTATCCATCAAACACAATTGTGTTACTAGATATGGACAAGTAACTCTTCAATTCTTATGAACTCATCATGTTAAAGAAGAGGAATTGTTTGGAATTCCTTATCTCCATAGGAGCCCACTCTCTATAAGACATAAAGATATGTAAGTTGATAGGGATGGAATGGGATGAATTCCCTTTGCATAAGTTCAGATAAATAAGGCCTAGGTTTGATCCCATCAAGATATTTAGCCACATCACAAGGAGCCATTACAAACATGATCCTCCCATAGAAGATCACTTGATAAATTGCATTGATGATTACGAGGTCATGATCTGGGATTAATCCAAAATGTCTCTTTAATTAGCTAAGGAATCACTAAAGGTGAAAATCCCTCCCAAAGTATGGGATAATGATTCTGAAGATGTGTTAGATCCATTGTATAAAAAAGATAAGGTATATACCCAATCCATTATGAATGCAGAGGTTAATGGAGATGAGAATTATACTATTGAATTCAAGGATCTCCATGTGATTGAGCTAACCAAAAGGTGGATAAAGAAGCCTTTTAAGTTGAATCTAGTCCCCATGAGACCTAAGCTAAACTCACCTTCTAAGTTGAAGAAGTGATGGGAAACATAGTAAACATCTTGAAATTCAAAGAAATTGCTCCCATAGTGCCATAAATAGTTTATAGGCATGTAAGGGATACCACTTATGGAATTTTAGTTAAAAGGAAGGAGAAGGGAAGAATAAAATATGATAATACACCTCCTCTTACAAAACAAGTGGATGCTCCATCTAAAAATATTATATACCTTCCACATCATGCCAAGGGAAGAAAGATGGAGAGCCCCAAGTGAAAAGAAATGTTTAAAAAAGAGAGAGGGCTTCAGTATAACCTTATCTGAAAATATTGCCTAAAGAGGAGGAGGTGGAAGAATAAGATGTCCTCTTGATGAGAATAAATTGACAAGCTACTACGAGTGGAGGTTTCTTGACCTCAAGTACAAAAGACTACAATTTATTTAGAGACAATCACAGAGGCTGAGATGACAGTGGGTAACTTGGGATCTAATGAATTTGAGGTATCAAAATTTGAGGATATCCCTGGATTCTTCAACCCCCTAGTCAATTTATTAATCCTAATTTTGATTCTATAGAAGTACCAGTACAAGTGTCCTTTCAAGCACAAGAACAAGCTAAAGTTACGTATTCTTTGACACAAATAGATTAGATGGAAGGGGAAAGTGGAGCTCAAGTGATTAATGAGAAAACAAAGATGAATGTACCTATTCACCCATCTTTGGATGAAGAACCCAAAGAAGAAAAAGGGATAGGGATGGAGGGACAATGAGAAAAATTAGGAGAGTAGAAAACTAGGCTTGAAGAAGAAAAAATTGACCCCAATATAATAACTGAGGAATCCAAGGGTGATGACTTAGTATAAGCTACTAAAGAGCCACATATATTAACTCCCCTGACTCTTAATTTCATAGGTATAATAAGAAATGGTTCCCCTAAAGAATAAATATGAACCAACAACTGGATTATGCATAGAAGTATTATCTAGTTCATCTTCTGAGGATGAGAAAGAAAAGACTCCTGAGTATATGGATGATAAAGTAGGAACAATGGAAGAGGTAGAGAGACAACAGGCTCCTTCACCACCTCCAAGAAGAGATAGAACTCCAGAGCATGAACAAGAATGTATTGAATGCGAGGAGGAAGAAAGGGAGGAGATGTCAGAGAATTTAGAAATAAGGTAGTCTTTGGAAATAGGAGAATATGAAGAAGGAGAGGAAAATGAAAGGGATTTAGGAGGAACGTCAATCTTAAACATAACCTCATATGAACCATTGACTATCTCAACCAAACCCACCTGGTTTGGTTAAGGCAATCCAACCCCAAAGGAAAACATATTGTTAGCACAACTTAGAGGGGGGGTTGAATCAGTTGTGTGCCCAATTATTAAAACTTTAAACTCAAACACCAATTACACAATGGAAAACATAACACAAGCATTTGTTATCAAGGAAAACCTTGTTAAGGGAAATACCCTAGTGGAAATTAGCACCCACAAATAATGTACTAGGAGTATAATATCCTTGTTAAGAGATCTATTCCAGTTAGGAGATGAGTATTATATTTATTAAAAATTCATGTTAAAGGATGAACCCTCTTAGGGGTAATATAATGAGGCTCACTACCCAAGACCATTATGCAAATGTGAAGGTTAAGACCACCTTCTAGATCCACTATCCAAAAAGAAAGTATATAGATATAATTTTATTGATGAACTGATTGACAACAACTTTATTTTATTATACAATTCCAATGAGGTGCATTACAACTACAATCACTTCACTATATCAGCTGACTTTTCATGCACATCTTCTTCGCATTTACCTTACACATTATGATAACAGGAAATGAATTCTCTTTATACAAGTTACAACAAGCAATTAGGTTGGCATGTTAAGCATTCCCAATAAATACATGGACCCTTGCTAAGATACACATGGTACCTTAAACAAGTAATCATTAAATATAAATCATCAATTACATGCCAAGATCCACAATCCAATCTTACCATCCTCTTCGGCCATAAATAGGACGATCACCCATCTTAGCTGACATCACCAAGAATCACAATTAACATTATCCAACATTTCTTCTACCACACCTTAATCTCGCATAACATAAAACATTCATGCATCCAAGTTATCCAAAAAACATAGGAACTAACTCTTTCATAATCCTTTGTCATTGTTATAAATCCAGTCATCACCAAAATATCTATAACTCATAAAAATGACCACAAAAAATCCAAAGAACCTATGAATAAGGTATACATACTTCCTTCTACTTGAATCCATGCTCACAAACTCTAAAACATCATACATTGTCTATACATCCCTATCAGACGTATATGTTCCAATCATAACCAGTCTATGTGAGACTTCGAATGAAACCAACTTAATCATATATTGACATTAATGAAAACAATGGAATTCAACACCTCAAACAAAAACAATTCCAATAATATTCCCCTTTGGCATTGATGACAACATATGAGAAAAATCCATCAACCCAAAAGTACCTTCCTTAATACAATCTTCTGAATATCCTCTTCACAGCTCCCCCTAAAACAATAGGGATGTTTCACTTATGTCTCTCCCCCTTTGACATCAATGGAAAAGGGTGTCATATCTCTTTTCCTTTGCTACACATTCCATCTTTGTAAGGTGTATCTTTTTTGAATCTTTATGCCTGCAAAAAACTAGGTGCTTGATCACCCAAATATGTTCGTTTGTGTTCCTGCGATTACTCCCCCTGAGGATTAGATCCACACATCAAGTCTAATGAATAGTATAGCTCTGCTAGCTACTGGACTGATGCATTCCTATATCATTTACTTCTCACAAGGAGGTTTTCTCACCCAAAGAATACCTCTAAGATACTCAAAGGCATATTTTTCCAAATTTTTAGTGAATATATCTACTATTTTCTCCTTTGTACTGATGTACTCCAATCTGACTTCCTTTGCTAAAACCTTATCTCTCAAAAAGTGAAACTTGATTGAAATATTTTTATTCTTTGAATCCATAACATGATTCTTTGACATGTTCACTATGCTTGTATTATTAAAGTGTGTGACCACTATCTCTCCAAAGGTTATCCCAATGTCCTTTAGCATCTATTTCCTCCAAACAATCTATGTGCAATTTATAGCAGTAGCTACATATTTTTATTCGGTAGTAGATTGAGCTATACAACCCTTCTTCTTACTTAACCAAGCAACCAATATTTTTCCAAGGAAAAATGCACCACCACTAGTGCTCTTTGTATCATCAACACTTCTTGTCCAATCTATCTCAGTATAAGAATGCAATGTAAATTCGTCATATTTTTCATACAATAATTTGAATTCCAATGTTCCTTTTAGATATTTTAATATCCTCTTAGCAAAAGCAAGGTCTATCTCCATCGGATCATCTTGAAACCTTGCAACAATTCCAACTACACTAGATATGTATGGTCTATTGTGAGCTAAGTACTGAAAACCTCCAATAATTGACCTATATAATGTATGAAAGATGCTTTGAGATTCATCATTAGTAGTAAGATTTCATCTAATAACCATGGGTGTTCAAATAGGTTTACAATTTTCCATCCCAAACTTCTTTACCAAATCTTTAAGATACTTGGTTTGTGAAACAAAAATGCTATTATTATTTTGAGTAAGTTGCAAACCAAGAAAGAACTTCATTTCATAAATCATAAACATTTCAAATTCTCTTATCATTTTTTAGAAAAATTATTTCTCATTTCATTATTTCCTCCAACAATAATTTCATCCACAAATACCTCAATAATCAAGATTCCATGTTCACTAGCTCTTACATACAAATTACTCTCAGCACTACCTTTTCTGAAACCAAGAAGTGAAAATTACATGTCTAACCAAGCATACCAAGATCTAGGAGGTTGTTTCAGACCATACAATTCCTTCTTCAATCTACAAACCATATCTCTATCATCTTTCAAAGAAAAACCATTAGTTTTCTCAATGTAGACTTCTTCTTCTAGATCACCATTCAGAAAAGCAGACTTCAAATCCATCTGATATACATTAAATTCTTTATGTGTTGCATAAGAAAGGAGAAATCTCAGTGCTTCTAATCTAGCAACAGGGGAAAAAATTTCTTCAAAATTTATTCCTTCCTATTTGTAATAGCCTTTACAAACCAAGCCTTATTCCTTACAACCATGCCTTTTGCATTCATTTTGTTTCTAAAAACCCATTTAGTACCAATCATGTTCTTACCCTTAGGTCTAGGAAAAAAATCCCAAGAGTTATTTTTCTCTATGTGATCCAATTCTTCCTACATTTCCTTAATCCAAGATTCATCTTTACATGCTTCATAGTAGTCTTAGGTTCTACTTGTCAAATCAAAAAAATTTTGTTCCCTAAGATTTGATCTTGTCATCATGCTCTTATTAGCATTACCAATAATATAATCTTTAGGATGATTTCTCTAAACATACTTCAGAATCTTAGTAGATTCACTCAATCATACCACAATTTCATTGTCAATCTCATAATTTTGATTTTCTTTTTGTCTAGCAATAATCTCCCTATTTTCTGAAATCTGATCATAGTCATACATTCTTTCTTGAATCTGAAACCTTTCATTAATCTTCACATTTGCACTTTCAACTATTTTCCTTAGTATTGAATTGAAACATCTGTAAGCTTTAATTTTTTGTAGAATATCCAAGGAAAGTTCCTTCATCACTTCTAGCATCAAAATCTCCTATCTTATCATCCCTTTTGATGTAACACTTGCTACCAAGTATTCTAAAATATTTCAGAGTGGGAGTATGATTAAACCAAAGTTCATAAGGTATCTTATTCACACCTTCTTTAATCTACAATGGATTCAAAGTGTAGGTTGTAGTACTGACTACCTCTCTCTAATGCTTATGTGGAACATTTCCTTCAAGTTGAATAGTCTTGGCAACATATAATACAGTCTTATTTCTTTTCTCTACAATCTCATTCTACTGTGGTGTTCTAGGAGAATATGACTATTTGTATATCACATGCTCTTTTCAATAAGCATTGAACATATCATATGTAAATTCTCCACCTCAGCCTAAATTCAAACATTTAATCTTCAAACCATATTCATTCTCAACTTTTTCCTTAAAAATCTTGAACTTATCAAATGCTTCAGATTTCTCTTTAAGAAATGAAACCCACATCATCCTAGAATAGTCATAAAAAAAGAGTATAAAGTACCTTTCACCATAGTAACATCTTTTTCTTGTAGGAAAACATAGATATGTATGTACCAGATCCAACTTCTCTTTTGTTGGAAATGATTTTCTCTTAAATCTTCTCTTAGTTTATTTTCCCATTACACACTCTCTGCAGATAGTCTCTAACTGCATTAATGTTACTGGCCTTTACAATATTATAAAAATTTATGTGAAAAAACCTTCTATGTCATAACCAATTGTCATCTACCTTTGCAAAAAGATAGGTTGCCTCAGTATTATTCAACTCAAACACATTACCTCTTAATTTCATACCTAATACGATCAATTTTCTAGATTGACTTCTAATAGTACATTTCCCATTTATAAATTGTAAGTAATATCCCATGTCTACAAGTTTTCCAACACTCAAAAAATTGTGTTTAAGACCTTCAACAAGTAATAAATCATCAGTGATAGTGTTCTCATCAATAAATATTGAACCTACTCCAATGATCAACTTAGGAGTGTTATCTCCAAATTTGACTACACCACCATCATATTTACTCACTTTAACAAATGTATCTTTCTTACCATTCATGTAATATGAACATCAACTATCAATGATCCATCCAATTTATTTTCAACATATAATACTAGGGATTTTTCTTCATGAAAAGGCCCATCATGTTTAATATTAATCAATCTAATTTCATCATCATCCATAATATCATCATCAGACACACCTTCACTAGCATAGTATAATTCCTTATCTTTTGAGTAATCAGGCCTATGAAACTTAGGCTTATACTTAGGAATCATTTTTGCTTCTTGAATCTCTTCCCACTCATCATCATATTCTCCAAGATCTTCATGTCAATTTCTTCTACTAGAGCTTGCAAGGCTTGATAAGGTATTTTTTCAGTATGAATACTAGCCTTGAATGTAGACTCTACTTTGGGTAAAGCATCCTGCAACTCTGCAGTCTCAAAGGCAGTTAACTTAGAAATAAGGAATTCTCTCTTGAAATTCATTATCATTGGTATGGTTTCCTCTATTTCTTTCACTTTAGTCTTGTAAACAAGTATCAAAGATCTAATAATATTTGTGATCACTTAATCTTTAGTATATGTGCCTCCTAATAAATTATGATTACACTAACAACCTTTGTAACCCTCTTTACATATGCTTTAACATTCTCATCATCACGCATCCTTAGAGTCTCCATTTTTTCCTTTCAATTATGTAATTTTTCTTTCTTAGTGGTCTTATCTCCTTCATATAGAGCTTCTAGCCTTGTCTAGGTCTTTTGAGTTGAATAAAGATCTTTAACCTTTGTAATTTTGCCTCAGAGAGCGCACTTATCAATGCTTCCCTTGTAACCATATTACAAGAAAAAAATTTATTTTCTTCCTCAGTAAAATTCCCTAAATCATCTTCTTCCTTGACTAGTTCATCCTTCCTTGTAATCATCTAGTATTCAATTCCCAAATAGATCAAATGAGTTCTCATCTTATTCTTCCAACTGTCAAAAATTTTGGCATCAAATTTTGAACTCTCCTTTCTATAGTATGCCATCTCAGAATATCCTCAAGTGGTTAAGCTATTTCTTAGAGGACCAGAAGCTCTGATACCAATTGTTAGTACAACTGAGACGGGGGTAAAATTAGTTTCGATCCCAATTATTAAAACTTTAAACTCAAACACAAAGTACACAATGAAAAACATAACACAAGTATTTTATGTCAAGGAAAACCATGTTAAGGGAAAAACCCTAGTGGGCATTAGCACCCACAAATAATGTAATAAGAGTATAATATCCTTGTTAGGAAATCTAGCCATGTTAGGAGATGACTTTAAATTTAGTACAAATCCATGTTAAATTATGAACCCTGTTAGGGTAATAGAATAAGGCTCACTACCCAAGCACACTGCTCAAATGTGAAGGTTAAACCCACCTTCTAGATCCACTTTCAAAAAATAAATTAAAGAGATCTATACTTGTATCAATGAATTCGCTGACAAAAACTTGCTTTTCTTATACAATTCCAATGAGGTGCATTAAAACTACAGTCACTGCTCTATATTAGCAGACTTCGCATCTACATCTTCTTTGCATTCACCTTACACATTACAATAATAAGAAATATTTTTCCTTTATACAAGTTACAACAAGAAATTAGGTCTGAATGTTAAGAATTTCCCAATAAATACATGGACCCTTTATAAGATGCACATGTTACCTTAAATAAGTAAACATTAAATATAAATCATCAATTACTCACCAATATCCAACATCTAAGCTCGCCATCCTCTAAACATGTTACACCACTATAGTCGGCCATAAATAGGACTCAACAAGATCAAACGTCTCAACTAACATCACCAAGAACCCAGAAACCAAATAATCACAAGTAAAATTATCCAAAATTTCTTCTACCATGCATCAAGATCGCATAACATAACACATGCTCACATCCAAGTTATCCCAAAAGCATAGGTACTAACTCTGTCATAATCCTTTGTCACTGTTCTAAAGCCAGTTGTCACCAAAATAGCTATAAATCATGCAAATGAATACATACAATCCACCGACCTTATAAATAAGGTACACATACTTCCTTCTACTTGAATCCATGCTCACATACTCTGAAACAGCATACACTATCCATACATCTCTCTTAGACTTCCATGTTCTGGTCATAACTAGTTTGTCTGAGACTTTTGATGAAACCAAATTAATCATATATTGACATCAATGAAAAAAATAAAATTCAACACCTCAAACAAAAACAATTCCAACACATACACTGAAGAATATAATTTCAATATGTCATCACTAGGGAAGACATTCCATAGAGGAGAATCCAGCCAAATTGCTCAAAAGATGTCATACATGACACAAGATGACCAAGCAAGATGGAAGGCTCAGGTTGAAAAACCTCCTCCAAGAACATGTATGGTGGATCTAAATCTATAGGATTATATTTTGGAGGAGTTTTATTTAGGGGAATGCACCTGTGAAGGTTGTAAGGCATTGACTGCTTTGGGGTTGAAATAAGTGTTTAAATATTTTGATAAAGATGAAATAGATATTTAGGGCCATAAAGAATATGTAGAAAATTTGAAGGAATATGTAACCAAGATCGTGGGTCCTATTGACCAAGATCGTCTAAAGGCCACATTACAGGAAGCACTTCAAAAGAGAGAGCCTCCAAAATCTTCAAATCCTTTTGTAAAAGCATCTATGGATTGGAAGTCTAAATTCCAGAGGTTCAGAGTTGAGAAAATTTGTATGGTTTTGAAGCATTTCAGATTAATCCTCATTGAGTTAACATGAATCATTAACCTAATTGAAGGATAGAAAGGAATAGATGATAAGACAGAAAAATGACAACAAGCACTTCAAGATTTGAAGGTCATAAGAAAGAAACTCTTTCAAATCTTGGTGAAATTGTATGAAGGTGCAGAGTTGGATAATTTTGATGAGTGTGTCACTACCATCTATGTAGCCCTTAAAGGCTATCAGGAGATCTTGGAAAAGATTTAAAAGAAGATAAAATATCTATGTTGTGGGTAGAGGAGATAGAGAAATTAGTTGAGGGAATAGACTTGGAGTTATATGAGGATGATAATAAATGAAAGTTATATTCCACAAAGAACATTATCCAGGAGTTTTTCAGACTTATAGCCGGGGTGAACACAAAGGAATATTTGTAGAAATTATTTTACTTCAAAGAGGACATGAAATACATAATTGAGCACATAGAAGACATCAAAGTTTTCAGTTCAAATCTTACCTCTCTCCGAATAAGGTGGAAAAGGCATTTGGAATCCATAGAGTTGGCTAATTATGATGAAGTTTGAGAGATCATAGAGAGACTACGCAAAAATCACCCAAACATTCTTCTAGATAACTAAGTGTCCTTTGATACTTAGTCATTTATGTGAACTTCGAGCATTTTTTTCGACTTAGCCAATTTTTATTGTTGCATTATTTAGAGGTCCACAACCCCGAAAATCCAGGGATATCAATTTCCATACTTCACCAAATTTTTGAGCTACAGTTTTTGGAGGTCCAAAACCCCAAAAATCCAAGGTCACCAAATCTCTAGACTTAGTCATTTTTTAGTATGGCATTTTTTGGAGGTCCACAACCCTAAAATTCCTAGCCACACATTTTTCAATCACATTTTTCACATAAGAACATTTTTGGGTAGATTTCATGTAGACTAGAGGTTGTTTTTGAGAGTCAATGGGTCTTCAATAAGCTACACATAAGAAGAGCAATTAAATCCATGTATTTTGGGAATGAACATCAAAAAGAAGATCAACCACGTGCAAACAAGGATAAGAAAGGATGGAGCTCAAGTTCAAATTCCTTAATTTTAGGAGTTGATTCTAGTCTGATTTTGCATGTATTCAGTGTACACATGGATGGGAATCCATGCAAACTTGTTAGCAATAAGTTTAGGAGTAGTTTTTCATTGTAAAACTCTAGATTTAATTTTAGTACGCCATGGTTTCTGTAGATGAAACCCTAGCTAGGGGTTTCTAATTTTCAAAGTTGAAGCACTATATATTTCATTACATACATGTAATTAAGGTTGCATATTTTATGAAATAAAGCTATACTATATTAGTGATTCATTAATGGTGTGATTATTTTCCTATGTATGCAAAATTTATGAATATGTTCATGCTTGTTCATTTATTTCAAAGAGCCAACTATGTTTTATTGTGAATGTAACTACAATCATTTGGTTTAGAGTTTATTTTTATTTTGTCATCTTTTTGTGAAAAAATGATTGAAACAATTTATTCTATTGGTTTAAAGACAAATTTGTCTTGTGTGTACGTACATCTGGTGACTTCACGATTTGATGAATTTTGAGAAATCTTGCATCTGGCTAAAGTTTCTTCAAAAGATTCCATCCACTTAATGTAGAATTTTGATTTCATCTAATTCATGTTTTGTGGGTTTCCATATTTTCATTATTTAATTTGCAAGTGTGAATCAACAATGGTTTATGTCTCTTAGAATTTAGATTCCATCCACTTAATATGGAATTTTGATTTCATCTAATTCATGTCTTGTGGGTTTCCATATTTTCATTATTTAATTTACAAGTGTGAACCAATAATGGTTTATGTCTATTAGAATTTCATTTCCATCAAATTTTCTTATAGTTCTTGTTACACTATCTTTTGATATATTTTTTTGGAAATTCATTAAGATAGGAAATTATCATAGGGTTTAAAATTAGATTTACATTGTTAATAAATTTCATATATTGAAAATCGAGAAAATATAAAAAGAGTGTTAAAGTGTGTTTTGTAGCCTGATTTTTAATCGTACCAGCAAAGCCCTCCTTGTGAAAATTCATATTTATCATAAATTTGTTAGGAATAAAATTCCACAAGACAACTGAGAGGGGGGTGAATTAGTTGTGATATAGAATATTAAACTTTAAACTTTATAAACCAAATCTGCAAATGTAAATGATAACACAATAAATGCCAACACCATAACACAATATTTTTTGTCAAGGAAAACCTATTAAAGATAAAACCTTGATGGGAATTAACACCCACAAATAATGTACTGAGAGTATAGTATCCCTGTTAAAAGATGTAGCCCTGTTAGGAGCTTGTTACAACATTACAGTACATAGTCGATGTTATGGGATAGACCCTGTTAGGAGTCAAAAGAAATATTAGGCTCACTACTAAGACACACTTCCCAAAGAAGGTTAAAGATTTACAATTTGAACAAGTGTATAAAGAAAATACACAATCCAGTGAACTATCTTCCAGCGAACTGTCTTGGCTTGGTCAGTTCCAATGAATTACTCTTCTCATTAACTCTTCTCTACATCTAGCAGCCAAAAAAAACTCGTAGATTTCACTTCTTCTTCACCTTTTAATCTTTGTCACACCTTTTCAAAAGAAAAGATCACTCATATTTACCCTCTTACAACAATTCATTAGGTCGGCCAGTTAAGCTTTCCTAATACACAAATAATTAATTAGGTCGACCAATTAAAGCTTTCCAATATACAAATAATTATTTGACCCCTTGCTAAGATACACACAGTACCTATAACAAGTAAATATTATTTACAATCCATCAATTATGCTTCCAGATCTACAATCCACGCTCGCAATTCATTTTACACGCTACATGTCTGAAGTCAGCCAGAAAAATAGGTCTCCTTTAGAATACATGCCACAGGTGATGTCACTAGTAACCAAACCACAATCAAACTCAACCCATTATTTCAACATATGTTGGATATCCACCAGTAAGCTCACATCATCTGAAATATCTTTTCCAAAAAGATATACCAGAAACACAAAGACCTGCTCTGTCTAGAATCACAGTTACAGTCCAGAAACCAGTCTTCACCAAATTATCTATAACATCAGCAATATGAAACATAAAGCCAAGTGACCTTAGGAATAATTTCAACACACATCCTTCTACAAAAATCCAACTTTGATCATTTTGAATCATCTGTACAGTGTCTATACACTTCTTCCAGTCAAGTAACTAGTTTGTCCTCTCCACAGAAATATATGTTGACATTAGTGAAAAAACATGAATGTCAACAACATGATCAGTAACCAAAACTGATATCATCCAACAATCCCCCCCTTTGGCATTGATGGAAAAATATGAGAAAATCCATATGCATCAACCCAAAAGTACTCTCTCTCAATACAATCTTCTCAATATCCTCAGCACAAATTTCTCAAAAATAGTAGGGATTTTCACATAGATTCCTTCCCCCTTTGGTAGCAATGGAAAAGGGTGCCATAACTCATCTATAGTCTTTTTTAAGGTGTATCTTTTTCAAATATTTATTTCCATCAACCAAGTGCAAGATCACCCAAATGTACTCCATAGTGTTCTCTTGCGATCACCCCCTAAGGAGTAGATCCATACATCAAGTCTAGAGAATGATATAGCTCAGAGATCCACTAGACTGATGCACATCTACATCATTTAATTACCACTGAGAGGGGCCACCACCCCAAGCATACCTCTAAGATATTCAAAAGAATCTTTTGGAAAAGGCTTAGGAAATATATCTTCTATATGTTCCTTAGTGCTAATATACTCCAGTTTAATATCTTTATCTGCTACCTTCTCCCTCAAGAAATGATACTTAATAGAAATATTTTTAGTCTTTGAATGCATTACATGATTCTTTGACATATTCACTATGATAGTGTTATCACAATGGATAACCATTGGTTCTTTGAAAATTATTCCAATATCCTTCAGCATTTGTTTTATCCAAACAACTTGTGTACAGTTTATTGCAACAACAACATACTCTGACTCGGTAGTAGATTGAGCAATACAGTTCTGCTTCTTGCTCAACCAAGAAACCAATTATTTTCCAAGGAAAAATGCACCACCACTTGTACTCTTCCTGTCATCCACATTACCTTCCTAATCAACATCAGTATAAGCCTGCAAAGTAAAATCTTTTGATTTTTCATACCACAGTCCATATTCTATTGTCCCTTTTCGATATCTAAAAATTCTTTTCACAGCACCAAAATGTGTCTCTTTAGGATCTTCCTTATATCTAGCCACAATTCCAGCTACATTGGTAATATCTAGTCTGGTGTGAGTTATATATTGTAGACCTCCAATCATCAATCTGTACTTAGTATAAACAACACTTTGAGTCTCATCACTATTAGTTAGTTTGTTTCCAGTCACCATAGGTGTCCCAACAGGTTTACAATCTTCCATTCCAAAAAAAATCAATATTTCCTTAAGATACTTGGTCTGAGATATAAATATGCCATTCTTACTCTGATTAATTTGTATATTCATCTCACCAACTATTGACATCTTGAATTCATTTTCCATTTATTTAGCAAACTTATTACTCATCGTATCATTGCCTCCAAAAATGATATCATCAACAAAAACTTCTATAATGAAGATTCCATCTTCATCAGTTCTCAAATATAAATTATTGTCTGCATTACCTTTTCTGAAACCAAGATGAAGTAGATATTTGTCCAGTCTTGCATACGATGCTCTTGGTGCCTGTTCCAGTCCATATAGTGCCTTCTTGAATCTTTCACCATAGTATGATCTTGTTCATGTAGGACCACACAGATATGAACGTACCAGATCCAACTTCCCCTTTGCTAAATAAGTTTTTCTTTTGAAAGTGCTTCTAGTCTTCTTCCCCATAACACACTCTCTACACATAGTGTTAGATGGATTTACAATTTTAGGTAGATCTCTTACTTCATTTGTCATACTTTCCTTCTCAATGTTATCAAAGTTAACATGATAAAATCTTCTGTCCCATAATCAACTATCATCAACCTTTGCAATAAAACAAGAAGCTTCAGACATGTTCAATTCAAATACATTACCTCTGGATTTAGTAGTAGATGTGATCAAGTCTTCTGCTTTACTTTTGATCGAGCATTTCTCATCAATGAATTTCATTTTATAACCCTTGTCCACTAACTATCCAACACTCAAAAGATTATTCTTAAGTCCATCAAAAAGTAATACATTGTGAGTGTTAGTCTTTCTATCCAAAGAAATAGACCCAACTCCAATAATAAGATTAGGAGTATTGTCACCAAATCTGACAACATCACCATCATGTCTTTTCAAACTAACAAACTTGTTTTTTATCTCCAGTCATGGTGTGAACAACCACTATCTATAACCCATTCAGATTTCTTTTCAACTCGGGATACTAAGGATTTTTTTTCATGTATAGGTTCATAATCCTTAATATAAATAAATCCAATTTCATCATAGTCACCACCATCATCATCAGATATACCCTCACTAGCACAATAACATTCCTTGTCTTTTGAATAATTAGACTTAAAAAACTTAGGTTTGTACTTTGGAACTCTTGTAGGACATCTAGATGCAAATGACCAATCTTGTTACATGAAAAACATTTCAAAGGTAATTTGCCTTTAAACTTTCCCTTACCTCTCTTTTCTCTTCTAGCAATTGTATATTCTAAATATGGGCCCATAACTTAGCCATAAACTTCAACATATTCATTGTTCATTAGTCACACACAAGAATGAATATGGATCTATTCATCCTACATGCCTGGATGAGTCGACCTATTTCCTCCTATCTAGATGGGGTTTTTGAATAGCTCTTAGAATATAAGAATCCAACAACCTAGACTGATCTAAGAATGAAGGATTTATTCTAGAAATGTAAATGCAAGATTAATCTAAGAATGAAAGATGCAAGATTAATCTAGAAGTAAATATGAGATTAAGCTAGAAAATGAGATTAAACTAAGAAATGAGTGTGCAATATTAATCTAAAAATGAGATTAATCTAAGAATGCTTGAAAGAAAGATAAACTAGACATGATTACTCTAGAAATGATTTTAATCTATTGCAAATGAAAGCTAAGAATAATGAGAGTTTGAATGTATAAATATGAATTGAAATCCAGCAGCAATTTGATACTTCAATAATGTCTTCTCTTTTTTTGAATGAGAAATAAGAGAGTTCTTTTATAGGATGAGAATCCAATTTAGAATGGAAAGTTTCCTTTGAGAGAAACAGTTAACACCTCAAAATCCAGTTCAGATTAGCAAGTTTCCTTTAAGAGAAATAGTGAATTGTTGCCTTTTTTGAGTGAATGAAGGAGTTAACTGATTTGTTGCACTTTTGAATCTCAGTCAACTCAAAGTTTCCATTTCTGAACTGAAGTGAGGATTTTGGAGAGATTATTAGATTAAATAAATGAAATATGACCTCATAAATGCATTTTCTCAATTATTTGAATAATTAAATCTAATTATTGAAATGAGGATATTTATTTAATAATCAAATATTATTTAATTCCTTTTATGTATTTTAGCTAAAAGGGTGAATTTAATTTAATTAAAGTGCTAGGACTTTGTAATTAAATTAATTCAATCATAGCGTTTATTTAGCCAATTATAATTGATATTTAGGAAGTAAATATAGTATGTGATTAATGCAGATTTAGGATTTCTTACATTTGACACTTAAGTCAAGTAGAGTCACTTGAAACTCAAAATTGCCTAGTACCATAGGACTTCGATGATTCAGAAGGTTGATAAAATGCAACAAAATTGGTTAGAGTTGCAAGATGCCAATTTTGGGGTGTTACATTTTGCCCCTCTTTGAATTGATGTGTGAGTAATGCATTGATTCGAAGAATAGTCTGATGTCTGAACAATAGAAGAATAGTTGAAATTGATTTCAAGAATTGATGATAGTTTCAGAGCCATATCAAGAACGGAGCTTAACTCTCTGGAGTCTAGGTTAGAATTCCAAGATGTCGGTTAAGTCAAGTTTTTGAGGGTCATCTTTAGAATGAAGCTTGACTCTCAGGCATCCAAGTTAGATTGCCCTGATACCTAGCAGTGAGATTTTGAGAACCATCTCTAGAATGAAGCATGATCCTCAGGGATCTAAGTTAGATTGCTCAAATACCTAATAGATTTCCACCTTTCAAAAGACTGTCCCCAGGACTAGGCTCAATCTTTAGAAGTCAGGGTTAGATCACCCCAATACCTGTCCATTTGAAAGATAGTTAGGAGAGATTTTTAGGACTGTCCCTAGAATGAAGCTTATTCCCCCAATATCTAGGTTAGATTGCCCAGACACCAGCTAGATTGAATTTTAGAATCATCTCCAGAATGGAGCTTGATTTTTAGGAGCCAGGGTTAGATTGCCCCAATTCCTAATAGATGAGATTTTGAGAATCATTTCTAGAATGGAGCCTGACCCTCAAGGTCCTGAGTTAGATTGCTGAGATACCAAATAATGAGATTTCAAGAATCATCTCCATAACTAATCTTGATTCTCAGGAGTCGAGGTTAGATTGCCCCGACACCTAATAGACAAGAAGATGTAAGGAACAGAGATGCCCCTAGTGATTCAAGATTGTGGAATACCCAGTTTTGACTATGAAGTATGAAAACTGAACACGCCCCAAGTGATGAGATGCCCCTAGCAACGAGGACAATCAGATCAGATTGATTAAAATAGATTCAAAGTGATTCAATAATGTAATCATCTTGCCCCCTCAAGAGAGAAATGGAAATATGACATGTCATAATGGTGATTAAGAGTGAGAAATCGCAGATAGATGTGGAATCAAAGGTCAAGAAGAACTCAGAATAGATCATGGAAGAACCTAGAAGAATTAGAAGAAATTTTGAGCGATTTAAAGGTTTGTTTGACCAAGTTTGACTAGTGTTGGCTAGAGTTGACCAGAGTTGAATTTTGAGGAAAATTGTCAAAGATTTGAGAAAATGTTGATTGGATATGATTCTGACAAGAAAGCGACATCAGAAAGTTGACTACACAAGCGTCTGATCACGTTGGTCCCAAAAAAATTAAAATGCAATTTTGAGCTATATAGAAGTGTCAGATTTCAATTTTGATCTCAAAAATTGATTCAGAGCGACCAATTCAACCAAGGGTGAAATTTTCATGCAAGACAGAGCACTTTTGAAAATTAGGTCAAAATCTACATATGAGCCAAAAGTGTCTTTTTCAAATCATTTGCATATGTTGACTTTTGGAGAGAAAAGAGCTTTGAGTGAAAATGGTGGTCACTATGAGTACTCACCGATTTGAGCGATCTAGGTGTCACAGTCGGCCGGCACCATATGGGCCATCGGTAAGTGCTCAAATACCTCCTTGTCAAGTCAATTTTTACCGCTTTTGGTAGGATTTTCATTGTTTTTTCAACATTTTTAGGAAATGGCCCGCGGGTTCTCATGTGAAGAATTAGGTTCTTCGTGCTAGCCTGTGGGAAAGCTTGCATAGGAAATTGTGACAAAGTAGTTTCTCGCGACTATTGCTGGGTATCCTCATGCGGGAGGGTACCCATGTCTCATGTGAGAAACCCTAAGAAAGGGGGTTTCCTCGCGCAAGACTATGCAAAACTTCACGCGAGCATGAACCGACATGCAGTGATAAACTTCTTCGCACAAAATTTTGCTTCTTTGCGTAGAGATGGAATAGCAATTTCAAGCTAGAACAAGTATTTGTTGCATCTAGTAGCATTTGCGTCAGCTTTGTAACCCTGTTTAGCACATCTACTTAACTTTATTTCTAAGTTTTGCATTGATTATCTTGAATCATAAGCCGAGTACTGATCGTGCGCTGTTGTTTGAATGTCTTGTAGGTTGATTTCCCAGACGTTGCTTTTAGATCACACCATACAACCATCAACAGGCTGATTGGGAAGTTAGATGATGCTGAGATAGCTTACATAGATGCACTAGGATTGTCAAACCTCTGTGAGATACCTAATATTTGGGTGAATCATGGATTACTTGGAGCACTGGTGGAGCGTTTCCATTCAGAGATGATACTTTCCATCTTCCACAAGGTGATATCACAGTAACGCCAGAGGACATTTACAGGATGCTAAGGATCCCCTTTTATGGTCCTTGGGTAGAGTATGATGTCCAGCTATAGCCAGGTATAGTAGCGATGTGAGAGATCTTACAGGAATGAGCTTGTTATGGGTAGAGCCATCTCATGGGAGGAGTTGATCAAAGATTACGGGCCTGGGCATCAATTGGCCGTTGTTTTGGCAGGGTTCCTTGGATGCTATCTAATTCTAAATCATGGTTAGCATGGTTTAGAGTGTAGTTGGGGTCAGATATTGTAGAGGATGCTGGTGGTGTTAGTTCATTATAGATGGGGTCAGTGTATGATGGCCCACATGTACCATGAGATGCACGAGATCGCCTATAGAGAGGAAAAGAGTATGTAAGCAGGGGTATTTGTCTTACAAGTGTGGGCATGGGAGCACCTTCCTATCACCTGACCCATTTGCGATGACATGAGGCAGCCCCTTGAGCCATGCATATATAGGTATAGCGGTCTGATTACCTAGCCCGCACTGGGTAAGATAGAGTAGTACCAGGCATAGTGAGATGATCTGGTAACCATAGTATGGTGACAATGGAGGACTATTGAGGCATGGGACAATACCAAGGACCACCTTGGTTATATGTTTTTTTTACTACCACTAATCACTTGTTTGATAACAGTGATTGTGAGATTCCCATTGACTCGGGTGAGGTGAAAGTTTGGTCATCCATATGACATCTCTCAGGAGTACTATTTGTATGCCTGCTTTGTTGATGAGGTGAGGAAGGGCTGGTTAGCATGGCTAGATCAGGTTCATAGCATGATAGATTCTTGAGTAGTAGTACAGACACAATGGGATTACATGGTGAAGGTGGCGGATGCCGGTATGATTGCAGCTTATAGAGAGTATTTCACCAGTCATCCATTCCCCCAGTTCAAAGATCTAGTAGGTATGGGATCACCTGCATAGGTAGTTCATCTATAGGTACCACTATCACCACCATAGTAGGGACCATTTCAGAGGCCTCATCCATGTACCATGCAGGTTCCCATCCCTGCACAATAGACGAGGATCGATCCCAGTACTAGTGGCAGTGGGAGATAGGAGAGGCATATGAGACGGAGGATAGCTAAGTAGTTAGCTAAGCAGGAGGAGGAGGAGGTGATGTAGGAGGATCTGGTACAAGGTCCAGTGCCAAGAGATCCATTGTCCCAGACTCAGGATTCCCTATGGAGAGCTAGGGATATATTTCTCTAGATACAATGACAGGTTGCAGAGCTGCAGATACAAGTGGTAGTTTGAGATGCCTGACTGACGGATAGGGACAGAGAGCTGTGGGAAGTCTGAGAGTACTCAGCGAGGTATTAGGAGTAGTTGGAGAGATCATGGGAGTAGACACATCATTAGTCCTCCCAAGCGGCTTACTATTATACTTCATATGTCAGGGTGGTTCCTAGTGAGGCAAAGCAGGTACCCCAATTTTTAGCATATGCTAGAGCTTCAGAGGGTGCACAGGAACCACCTCCTCCTCCACCTCCTCAAGAGGATGAGGGAGAGGGCCAGAGCTAGAGTTAGCATATTTTGATAGATTGTATCCCATGATGTATCTGATGTGTTGGCATCCTTGTATTGTATCACCATTTTTGAGATATACTATGCTCGAGTAGCACCCATTTTGTATTGTATCGACACTTTGAGATATATATATATATATACATATATACATATATATATGAGCTCATCTTTTGGTATCATTGCATTTGTAGTTTATGAGATGTTTGTATTTTCTAAGATGTATCTTATATGATTAGATGAGTAGAATATATGAAAATGCTATGTATGAAATATGTATGAAATGCACATGTATATGTTTTGATTTTATGAATATTTATGGGATGCACAGGCATCAATTTATGACATGGATATGTAGATGTAGATGGAAATGTATGTAGATGATTTATGTTAATGCACTTGTCAATGGAGATATGTAAATGCAATGTATATGGTACTAACATCTCATTCAGGTTATCACAATGTATGATGGATGCTAACCAAAAGAAGGTTTGAAGATTGAGAGTGAGGATCAAACACTTGTGCAGTCATGATGAAGCCAAAACGCTCAAGAAGAACCCCTCATCATACAAAACCAGGAGAACACAATGAAGTGATCATCGAAACACTATCGTGATGCAAGTCTAGAATGAAAATGCAAGCCTATGTGAGATGGAATCCCTAGGACATGATTGTTGGACCCATTGAATAGTTGTCATCATAGAGAATTTTTGAAACATCAGAGTCGATACAACTCTTACTGGTGCCACTACAACCATAAGAATATGAATATGACTTTCATCGGATTAGATATGGAAAACTAACGTAAACATCAAGGCACAAAAGCCGAGATGACCAAAACATTGTTTCTAGTTGATGTTGTAAGAGTACACCAATATCAAGGCATTCAAATCCAAGATAACCATAAGTATGATCATGCATAAACAAGCAGAGCAATAAAAGTCAAGGAGATAGTTCTAACCTCACCTTGGAGTACAAATAAAGAGGATCAAGGGATGTGAGGCTTTTCCACCTTAATGTAGAAGCTCTTATCACATACACCCTATTTATTTAACATTTTTGAATCATCAGAGCCACGCCAAAAAGTATTAGACAAAGAAAAAGATGAATAAAATCAATGAGAACAAGCAGCATACAAAGAGAAATTCAATCATAGCTGAACATGTTTCAAATTTTTCTAATGTGTTCATGTATAGGGTTGTTGAAAAACACCATTGTGTTTGTGAGTGCCTTGTGTTTGATTGCTATCGACAGATGTTGTTTATGTTTGCGATATCCAATGTGTGTTGAAAAACATAGATGTATTGAAAGAGAGTGTCAAGAAACACTGTTGATTGTGGTGTTGAGAAACACCTGTTGATTGTGTCAGTAGTGAGTTGTCCTTTAGAATAACAAGATTACTGACAAAAGATGAGATAAGATTGGGGACCCATGCCCCTAAGTGACAATTGATGACTGACTTGACTCATGCTGCTATGAAGAACTTGATTTGGTTGCCCCTAGGCTATGATTCTAGGTTGGTGTCAATTCAGGAGGGTTCTTAGAGGGCCCAAAGTGTCACAAAAGTGACTTAAATCTATATACAAGCTGAAGAAAAGAATTTCCAATGCAAATCATGGAGTACCACTCCAAGTTCAATGGATTGATGTTGATATGTAGATATACATCATGTGTGAGAGATTTCATCAATATGGAAACATTAGACAGACGCAGTGAGAACCACTGGCGACTGACCTGAGAGAGATTCTCAAGTAGAGAAATCTGAGTAATAGCTAGGCATCAACAAGAATACATAGTGAGAACCACTGGTGACTGATGTGAGAGAGGTTCCAAAAAGTAATAGGATAGTGCCCCTAGACCAGGAAGGTTGACCCTAGAGTACGACCAATTTCAATCCATGTAAGTTGGTATCTTGAAGGTAATTGAGAGCATAGGTATGAGAAAATGAAAGTAGGAAAGAAAGAAAGATGGAAAGAAACTATACAGAGCCAAGTGACGTTGTGATAGATATAGAAATGTAGAACAAGAGGTGCCTATTTACTAGGTTTTCACCTTCTTGGCAGAAATTCTTTTTTTTTGCTACGATGATGCCTGTTTGCCAGGTTTTCATCAATGGCACTTCTTTTTTTCTTTTTCCAATTTTTTTGTATTTTTGAATTTTTTTATTTTTTTGGTATTTTCTCACATAGATTGGATCTCTTGAATAGGTAGATATAGTTATAGAACCATGGGAAATCTCATTAAACCAAAGCCAACATAAGCCATGTGCCCTTGTGACAAGTTATACAAAAACTTATTCGGATGGATTTTGGGGGAAAAGAAGAAGATAGCTATTCCCAGGACTATCCTTTTCTTCTAAGACTAGGAGAATTTGTGAATGAGAGACTTAATCCACCAGGTAGTACACTTCCATTTTTTTTGAATTTCTTTTTAGGACATTTTGCAATTTTTAGGATTTTTTTAGGACATTAATATGTACATGAGCATTTTGAAGATGTCTCAGTTGTAGAACCATTTCAGATGAAAGGCATTGATTGCGTCCTTGATTTTCTCTCCTTCAGTGGTGGATATTTGATAGGCACCGAGCCCAAATACTGTAGTGACAACATACAAACCAAGCCAATTCAGTTCAAATTTTCTTGTTTGGACCCGATATTGTTGATTCTTAGGGTTCTCTCTCAGAACGAGGTCACCCACTTGGAAGTCCCTTGGTTGAACCTTCTTTTTATATCTCTTAGACATCCTTTTCTGATATTCTCTGAGGTGATTGAATACCACTTGCCGAAGTTCATCTAGAAGTTCCAGCTCTTGTAGCCAAGATATTTTGTTGTCACCATCAGTGATGAGGCCTTTCAAAGAGATTCATAGAGTAGGAATCTCAACCTCAAAAAGTAGCACAACATCCACCTCATAAACCAAAGCAAAGGGCGTGGCCCTTGTTGGTGTTTGTATACTTGTTTTATATGCCTAGACAGATGGATTGATTTGGAGATGTCAATCTCATCTAGATTTGTGAACTGTGCGATGTACGACTTTAAGGGTCACTTTATTTAATGCTTCTTCCTATCCATTACCTTGAGGATAATAGATGGAATACCAATGTTGGGTGGTTTTGAATTTAGAGCATTGCTCCTTCAGATCCTTTTCCTTGAACTGCCCCCCATTATTAGTGATTATAGAAGAGGGTACACCATACCTGTAGATGATGTAAATGAGAATGAACATGGTCATAGATTTTCCATTTTCTATGGTGAGAGGTACTACCTCTACCCACTTAGTGAAATAATCTATAGTTGTGATGATGAACTTGTGTCTGTTTGATGACGAAGGATGAATCTGACCCACCAAATCAAAGGCCCATTGTTGGAATGGCCAGAAAGTGATGAAAGGAATTAGCTCCTTGGCTGGAGCGTGAATTAGATTTCCATGTAGTTGACATTGTTTTCAAGACTTAGCATACTTTATAGCTTCCTTTCCATGTATGGCCAATAGTAACCAGCTCTAATATATTTATGGGTCAGTGTTAGGTCACTTGAGTGAGATCCACAGATGCCTTCATGCACTTCAACTAACACACACTTAGACTCATTAGGTTCTAAAAACCTAAGAAGGGTACTATCTAGACCTCATCTATACAAGTCATTAGATATGATGATGTACCATGAAGAACTGTAGATAAGGTGACGTTTCTCATTCTGGGTGTAGCTATACAGAAAAATCTAGTCATGAAGGTAGGATTAAATATGATGGTAGAGGGATGAATCATGTCCAATGATAGAACAAGTCATTTGAGAGTTAGGGGAGTCATAGGCTGGGTAGTGTAATATGTCCACCAAGAATTCATGTCAGAAGCCATTCTCTAGCATCTATCGCATAGAAGTGAGAGTAGTCATTACATCAGTCACTTTGTTGTCTCCCCTGGAAATCTATTGGAATGTGATGTTTACAAAATACTTTCAAAGGTCATCAACCATCCACTTATAAGGCACCAGTTTGTCATCTTTCATCTGATAAGTATCATTTACTTGATTGATGACTAGTTGTGAATCACCGAAGACTTTAAGTTCATCCACTCACCACTCAATGGCAATCTTCATCCATTTATCAAGGATTCATACTCGGTGATGTTGTTTGTACAAGGAAACAACAACTTGTATGTTTTGGGTAAAGATTACCTTTGTGGCATGATGAACAGTATCCCAGCACCTGATCCATGTTGAGTGAATGATCCATCAAAGAACATAGTCTAGGATTGATGTGTGAGAAGTAGTATAGACTTTTTTGGAAACTCTATGTTCAATGGTTGATGATCGATGAGAGGTGCCTCTACTAATTGATCTGTAATAGATTTCCCTTTGATGGCCTTTCTTTCTACATACTCAATATCAAAATCACTAAGTATCATGACCTATTTTTCTAGTCTACCTATGAGGATAGCCTTACTGAGTAATTATTTCAATGGATCAATTTTAATAATGAGGCGTGTAGTATGTGTAAGCATGTAGTGTCTCAGTTTTTGTGAAACAAATACCACCGCTAGGAAAGCCTTCTCAATGAACAAATATTTTTCTTTGTATGAGACTAGTGTTCTACTGATGTAGTAAATAGCTCTTTCCTTCTTTTTTTGATCTTCTTGAGCTAACACGACACCCAATGATGTATCTGTAGTAGAGATGTAAAGGGTAAGCAGTTTCCCCAGAATATGAGGCATCAATATTGGTGAACTTGCAAGATATTGCTTGATCTATCTTAGCCCTTTATCACATTCTTCATTCCCTTTGTAGGTCACACCTGTTAGCACTTTTTCTTCCAACACTTACCTAATGATGAAAGTATACCTTGTATACTCGGATGCAACCTCTTTTAGGCAAGAGAAAGGCTAATTTCTAAGGATTGGATAATATCCTTCTTTGTTTTTGAGCTCCACAGACTCAGGCTGGTTTTACCTTTTAAAGATTACTGATATCTCATCCTATGTGTTTGGTGGATTGTTTCATTCATTGGTTATGAACCAAAAACCTCACTGTAACAACTTATAGAACACTTTAGAGATTGCAATGACTAACTTAAAATAGAGTACTATAAGCCAGGCTATGGTTTTGATAACATGAACCAATGAGACAAGGATTTACATCCTTCTTCCTTTTGATTTTAGGAGGGATAACCTAATGATTCACTCTCTAAAGAATCAACAAAGTGGACACTGTCCTTCTGACATAAGTCCTTAATGAGTTCAGCTCATTTGTTCTAAAAACTAGATGAAATTGATTAATTTGTGTATGACTAAATGGAGAAAACACTTGCTCAGCAAACTCTAGATCAGTGCCTATTCCTTGGGAAAAGAGTCAACGAAAACATATGTCAACAATAAGAAACTAATGCAATACTAAAGAATGCCTTACAAACTTCATACAATCCAGATTGGATGCCTTAAAAACTTCATACAATCCAGATTGGATGCCTTACAAACAATCTACTCAACTCAATACTTCTTCATCAGATCTTCACAACCATGTCCTGCTCTCTGAAATCATTTACAAAATTTAACTCTC